>VMDR010020009.1:0-17883 GCA_007922815.1 Macrotus californicus
ATAGGAATCATAGTGGGGAATTTTTTAAATATCCCTCTTACTAACTGACAAAACAAAACAGGAGAAACTGGGTTTGGGATTTTATTTTAAGTATTATTTACTTCTCCCAGAAGAATATGCCTACTTTGACTATTTTTCTCTTATTGCTGCCTGAGCTCATTTGCAATGATAGGGATTTAATGGTATTTGATATTATAAAATAAATGTCATTTTTAAGATCCTTTCTAGTGGACAAAAAAAATGCAAACTTTACCCCATTTTGCAAAATAGTTAACTCTTTGTTTTAAACCCTTTCTATACACTCAAATACTAAACCGTAATTCAAAAACACACTAAGGATATGCTCATAATTATTATTCTTAAAAAAGAATCCCTTACAAGCTATATCCCTCATAAAAAATATCCCTTACAAAAATGATATCGTAAGAGAGTAATCATCTATATGTTATATTATGTTATGTTATGCTCTTAGACTTCCCTTAGAATATGATTCCTATTTTTCTAGGTATGCGATTCAGTAATTTCAGATATCTAAATCCAGGAAAGAATGAGTTACACTAAAAGAATAATAAACTATTTTTGAAATTATTTCTGTGTTTCAAAGCCATTTATACTTTTCATTGGCTTTAGAGTTTTGAAGTTTGAAATGTGTAAATACATATTAAAACAATGTTTTTCAAACAAAGGACTTTTATTTTAAGCCCAAAATGACTATATTATGTGAGTTAGATAAAATACGGCATTTTCTTCCTTGCTTGTGAATCACTGCCTACTCATGAGTTGTGGTATTACTGCTCAACCGTGATTCACACACACCTTAATTATTAACTCAATTACCTCCACACTTTCCCTAACCTCCCCCCCCCTTTGGCCTACACCATATATTTGTATATGTACAAGTACAACCAGTACTTTTCTTCTAAATATATTTATTCCTCCAAGAAAAGAGATAACATCCAATGTTTGTAGTTGGGCCTTTCAGTCTAGAAGATTAATGGGAGTTGGCCAAAGAAGTGTCTGCTCAGCTCAACTTTACAGAAACTATGAAAATACCACCCATGGGAAGGAGCAGAATTTATATGTAAAGTTATTTAACTCTGTGACAATTCTGTAAAGCACTGCTAAAATTGCACTAGATATTTAAGTGTGATTTCACAATACTTTGCAAAGAAATAGTAAATTCTCAATGTACCGTCTGAGAGTCCTTTGGTTTACCTGAGAAACAAAACCAGAATGAATCTGCGTAAGAAACTTTTCTTGTAGAAAAGGCGAAGACTCGTGGCTCTCAAGAATCTTCAGAGGTAGGAAGAATGAAATAACCTCACAAATCCAGTGAAACAGTCAACATTCCATTTTCTTAAACCTCAATAAACCTGCTTAAGAAGAAAGACTATATTTTTAATCATTACCAGTTTTAACCGTTCTTTTCTTCTTTTGCCAAAGGAAGCACTTGACCCAGGTTCTGATTCCTTTTTGCCATCCTCATCCTCATCTTCATCTTCATCATCCTCAAAACACCAATCTGGCAATAGAGGTGGGGGTGGTGCTTCCTCTATATCACCATAGCGACGAAAAAGTTCTTTCAAATAATCACCCTTATAAATTCCCGGTGGTCTGGCTTGAGCAAAAGTGGCAACTGCTGCTTCAATACTACGGAAAACAAACACCATGCAATTTCCTCACTACTCTCCATTTACGTAGATTTTTCAAAACGTATTATATTTAAAGCGCCATATGAAATATACAGAGACTCACAAAACAGACAGGTTCACCATCCCACTCTACGGCATTCAATCTCTTAAGGGACAAATTCATTCTGAAGCAGTTTTAACATAAGGGACATTGACAATTCCTAAACTCTAGACATAAATTTTAATGTGTATAGAAGAGACCTGAATAGAGTATGTGAAGAATTTAAATAAAGCTTTAAAGGCTGAAGTCTGAATCTGAGGGAAAGCATCAAAGAAATGCGAATAGCAAAATCAATGGAAGTACAAAGCATGCTGGTTTTTCAGGCACTTTCAACAAACCCAGGCAATTATGAGCACGGGTCATCAGAGAGAGGCTGACCATAGGCTGAATCTGACACAGGGCTCTGGGGTGACTCGGCAGAGCAGTGACTTTCAACCGGTGTGCTGAGGCACACTGTGCGCCCTAAGGTATTTAAAACATGCACTACCTGACTACTTAGCCTGGGACACTGACCTCTTCTCCCTGAGATTTTCAAATTAAAACATGACAACAGCCAGCACAACAATAGCCATCCCATGTGAATGAATCAAAATTATACCTATTTTTGTCAGATCAGCAAAAAATATAACACGCTTTGGTGTGCCGCAGAACTTTAGTCATTAGTTTATATGTGCCATGAGATGAGAAAGGTTGAGAATCATTGTGTCGGGCATCAAAGGCCAGAAACACTGTGCCAGAAGTGCGTGCAGAAGAAAACCACTACAGATGCATGACCAGGGAAATGCAATATACAATCATATGTATACTTCAGCCGATTCTATCACAGAAGGACCTACTGTGTAGAAAGGCTTCGTAAACAAAATAATGAGAAAATTCAATTAGTGATGACCCTTTGTCTCAGGAATTTTTTAGTAACTGAAGTTCTAATGTCTCAGGATCTAAAAAGGTATTACACTAATGGGTGCTCAATAAAAACACTCTGACTGGTTTAAATAAAGTAACTTTGTCCCAAAAAAACCTTTTCTGTATAGCATTATAAGATTTTCCTAGTACTTAACAGCTATAGAAAGGTACTGTTAAAAATGAAGAGAACAACAACAGTAACTTCCAAAGGTGAATACAAACACAAAATTTTGGGAGAATTTGTCTCCGATAAGTGAAAAACATCTGGAAAAGAAAATATATAGTATATGAAATCGTAAGCATTCAAAGCACTACTTAGTACAAAAACACCAGGAAATGAATGGTATTCTAAGATTAACCAAATCTAAAATGAAAACATACTCAAATTATATTAATCATGACTTCACCAAAAATTTGGCAGTATAAAGTGCTAAAACAAAATCAAAAACAAAATCAGTGAGGTTTCTTCTGTCAATTACTAACATGTCTTCCTCCACCGTAACAAGAAACACATACCTCCAGTCCATTTTCTCCACCAGAAAGGCACAGATGAGGAAACCGGTGCGATTGAAACCATGGGTGCAATGAACACCTGGAGAATTAAGTAGCGTCATTGTTTTAAAATTCAGAAACCACTTCAGAAGCCACATCTCACTCTAAAATTCCAATCTGGGATCAAAACATTTCAATCATTTTATAAAATAACTGCGTTTTTAAAAACTCAGCTCTCTCTTACAATTATTAGTGACTTGTCAGTTTAAGTTGCTTAGAATCTAATTTGTAGCACTAGCTAGAAGTTTAAATGCAATATACACTGATTTATTCTAATATATAATTATTAGTTAGAAGTTGTCTCTAGGATCTAAAGATTTCACTCAAACTAAAAGATTTCAAGCATTTTAAGTGAGGCAATATTTTCATCAAACACACAAACCTAAGGATGGACACACACACACACACACACACACACACACACACACACACACCCCTGACTGGACACCAAAACTAATTGACTAACTGATGGATATATAGTACAATAAAAATAAAACTACTTTGAAGTTCTCTAAAAACCAATTGACTATATCTTTACATTGCCTTATAATCTTTAAAAAAAAACTTCCTGAGGAAAAAAAAATTATTTCTCTTAAACCTTTTTTCAGGACATATTTGAGATCAGTGTGGTCCTGCCTCTATATTCTGAAAAGCTGCAAATGAGCTTCAAAAATTCTAAAAGTGATTGCATTTTAAGGCATTTTAACTACTTTGAAAAAGAAGTAACAACAGCTTGATGCACATTACCAACATGATAACATTACTACCAGGTTAACTCACTCTCCTGCAGACCTCAAAATGAAGGCTTTCCTGCTATTTCTGTTTAATGGTACAAACATTTAAGACTATGTCTTTCTTTTTTTATTATTTTTTAAATTTGAGAAACAGAGAGAGGATATGGGGTGGAGAGAAGACAGGGCAGGGGTGAGACAGAAAGAGAGAGAAACATTGATTTGTCATTCCACTTATTCATGCATTCACTGGTTGGTTCTTGTATGTGTTCTCACCAGGGATCGAACCCACAACCTTAGCGTATCGGGACAAGGCTCTAACCAACTGAGCTACCCAGCCAGGCTGTCTTTCTTTATAATGTTACCTTTTACAAACTACTCTGTGTATATAAAGCATCCTGATAGTGCATAACCAAAATCAAACAAGAAATAAACTAAGAATTAAAACTACAGCCCTGGCCCACGTGGCTCAGTTGGCTGGAGTGTCGTTGGGTACACGGAAAGGTTTGTTTCCAATCCCAGGTCAGGGCACATGCCTAGTTTGCAGGTTTGGTCCCTGGTTGGGGTGAGTATGAGAAGCAACCAATCAATGTTTCTCTCTAAAATCAATAAGCATGTCCTCAGGTGAAAATTTTTTTAATAATTAATTAATTTTAAAAATTTACGTCTAGAAGAAAATACAGGAGAAAATCTTTGCAACCTTAATGCAGGAAAAGATTTCTTAGATAAAACGTGACAAAAAACAAAATACTGACAAATTGGACTACTTTAAAATAGTAAAGTTTGCTCTTTGAAAGACGCCATGAAGAGCGGAGATTGGCAGCAGGGAGGTGGGGGAGGTGGTGGAGAAATGGTGAAGGGCAGAGACTTGACCTGAGGGAGTACAAACACAACACTGTGTAGAGATAATGTGTTGTGGAATTGTGCACCTGAAACTAGTACGATTTTGTTAACCAGTGTCACCCCAATAACTTCAATAAAGGGGGAAAAAAGGGTGAAAAGATTTTTAAGAAAATGAAAACACTAGTCACAGAAAAAAATCCTCAATATATGTATCTGACAAAAGAATTTGTATCCAGAATATATAAAGAACTCTGACAACTCAGAGAGACAAAAACCCAATTTTTTAAAAACTGGACAAAAGATTTGAATAGACATCTTACAAAAGAACATATGCAGTCAAGAAGCACATAAAAAGCTGATTGACATCATTAATTATCTGGGAAACACCAATTAAAACCACAATGAGATTCCACTATGTATGAAATTAGAACAACTAAAATCAAAAAGACTGACCATGCCAAATGCAGGTGACGATGTAGAGGAACTGGAACCCTGCTACACTGCTGGCAGAAATGTAAATGGCATGATCACTTTGGAAAACAGTTGGGAAGTTCCATAAAAAGTTAAACATACACCTATATCAAATGACCCAGACACTCTAACCCTAGCTATTTACCCAAGAAAAATAAAAATATACATGCTCCAAAGACCTACATAAAGACAAATGTCCACAGCCCTGGCCAGGTAGCTCAGTTAGTTGGAACATCAACCAGTACACCAAAAGGTTGCAAGTTCGATTCCTGGTCAGGGCAGATACCTAGGTTGCAGGTTTGATCCCAGTCGGAGCACATGTTTCTCTCTCACATCAACGTTCCTCTCTCCCCGCCCCCAACTTCCTCTCTCTCTAAAAATTCAATGAAAACATATCCTCATGTGGGGATTTAAAAAAAAAAAAAGACGAAATGTCCATAGCAACTTTATTGATAATGGCTAAAACCTGAACGCATCCCAAATGTCAATCATCGCATGAAGAGATAACAACATGTTATATTTATTACCCATGCATTGAATACTGCTTGGCCATAAAATGAAACAAATTATTAATAAATGCAATGAGGATGATTTCAAAACCATTATGCTGTGTGTAACAAGCCAGAAAAAAGTACATATATATAATTTCATTTATATAAAATTCTGTAAAATGCAAAAATATGTATAGGGCCATAAAAGACCCTGAATCACCAAAGGAACCTTGAGGGAAAAGAACAAAACAGAAGGGGTCACATATCCCGATTTCAAACTATACTACAAAGCTATAGTAATAAAAACAGTATGATACTGGCATAAAAATCGACATATCGACCAATGGAACAGAATAGAGAACCGAGAATTAAACTCCTGCATGTACAGTCAACTAATATTCAAAGAGGGAGCCAAGAACAATCAATGGGGTAAAGGGCAGTCTCTTTAACAAATGGTGCTGGATAAACACACACAGAACAATGAAACTTGACTACTATCTTACAGCACTGACAAAAATTAACTCAAAATGGATCAAAGACTTAAACGTACATCAACACCATAAAACCCCTAAAGGAAAATATAAGGGCCCTGGCCAGTGCGGCTCAATTGGTCCCATAGACCAAAGGGTCGCAGGTTCAATTCCCAGTCAGGGCACCTACCCAGGTAGTGGGTTCAACCTCCGATCCGGATGCATACAAGAAGGCGGCCCATCAACTTTCTCCCTCACATCAATGTTTCCCTGTCTCTCTCTTTCTGCCTCTCTCCCTCTCCCTCTAAAAATCAATGAAAAAATGTCCTCAGGTTAGGATTTTAAAGAAAGAAGAAAATGTAGGGAAGAAGCTACCCAACACTGATTTTTTAGATTTCACCCCAAAAACACAATGATTTTTTTTAATTTCAGACCAAAAGTAGACATCCAAAGCAAAAATCAACAAATGGGACTACATTACACTTAAAAGCTTCTGCCTAGCAAGAGAAACAATTAAAATAAAAAAGCCACCTACAAAAATGGATGGAAATTTTTGCAAACCATTTATCATATAAAGGGCTAGTATCCAAAATATACAAAGAACTCATACAACTCAATAAATTAAAAAATCAAATTAAAAAAGAGTATCTGAATAGACATTTTTCCAAAAACATCTGAATGGCCAACACATATATTAAAAGATGTTCAACATCACTAATCATCAGGGAAAAGCAATCAAAACCACATGAGATATCACTTCCCATCTGTTGGAATGGCTGTCACCAAGAAGATAAAAGTGCTGACAGAATGTGGAGAAAAGAGAATCCTTGCACATTGCTGGTAAAACTGTAAATTGGTTTAACCACCATGGAAAACATGAAAGTTCCTAGAAAAACTAAAAAGAGATCTGCCATACGATCCAGCAATTCCACTTCTGGGTATATACCCGAAGAAAATAAAAATGGGATATCAAAGAGATATATAAAATCCTATGTTCACTGCAGCATTCTTTACAATAGCCAAGATACGGACACAACCTAAGTGCCCATCAACAGGTGAATGGAAAAGGAAGATGTGGGCATCCTGCCATTTGAAACAATATAGATGGACCTTGACTACATTATGCTAAGAAGATAAATCAGACAGCAAAAGACAAGTAATGTATGATAATCACATACATGTGAAATCTAAAAAAAAACAAAAAAAACAAATTCATAAAAAACAGAGAGTAAAATGGTAGTTACCGGGGATGCGGAATATGACATGAAACAGATGTTTAAGGGTACAAATTGAAAAATAAGACCTAGAAATGTAATGTACAGTATAATAAATACAAACAACATTTTATTATAGTCACCAAACTTGCTAAGAAACTAGAACTTAATTATTCCAACCACTAAAAAGAAAAATGATTACATTCCATGACAGAGGCACTAATTATCACTATAATGGCAATCATATTACAATGTATAAATGAATAAAATTAACATATTGTACACATTAAAGATTTTATTTATTTATTTTTAGACACAGGGGAAAGGAGAGAGAAAGAGAGAGAGAAACATCGATGTGTGGTTGCCTCTCGTGGGCCCCCCCACCAGGGACCTGGCCTGCAACCCAAGTGTGTGCCCTGACTGGGAATCGAACCAGGGACCCTTTGGTTCGCAGGCCGGCGCTCAATCCACTGAGCCACACCAGCCAGGGCAACATACTATACACTTTAAATTATAGTTATATGTCAAATATGTTTCATTTTAAAATTCTAGAAAATGCAAACGAATCTATAGTGACAAAAAGCAGAAAGTGACTGCTTAATTTACAGTAAGGGTTGAAGAAAGGATGGACACAAACGACAAAAGATGCAAATGCTCTGAACCCTGACTGTGTCTGTAAGAACTCATCAAACTGTACACCTCAAATGAATGCAGTTTACTATATATGTAAATGATGCCTCCACAATGCTTTTCTTTAAATTAGATGTTAAAGTGAGATGACAATACAAGTCGGCAATTGGCTTTAAAAACATATTCCAAACTCTAACGTTCATCAACATGGCTTTGTTTTCAGCAACTGACTTCATAGAAAATGCTATAAATTTGACACATTTTTAAAAGTATACCAATAAAATATCACTTTCATCTCATTTCTGTGATAGGGTAAATTTTCTTCCCAAAACAGTTTTTGCTACTTAAAAATATACTGAAAACCAGTATCAATTGAGCCAAATCACCTATTTCTACATTTATAATAAATAAAATGATCATCAATATTTAGAACAAAAACCCTGGTCAGTGAACAATGCTCAGTAAATAGCAATACAAAGGAACTGCAGACAGTAGGAGCAACTTGTGCAAATGTAAATTTATGGATCCAAATAGCACAGACAGCAAACTGTAAATGCATCAGAACAGCTCAAGCATGGAATGTGATAAGAAAGTAATGCCAAATGCAGTTGGAGACAATGAGAGGGTCAAAGTCCTGAAGAAAGCTGTGCACCATACTAAAGAAATTATTAAGGCAATGGGGAGATATTAAAGAATTTTAAGCATGGCAATAAAATTATCAGGTTTCAGATAATCCACTCCAATGGCAGCTCAATAGAAGATATACAGGAAGCAACAATGAAGCCAGAAAACCAGTAAGGAAGCCAGTTCATTAATTTATGTGTGAGACACAAGCCTGAGTTACAAAGGTCATGGTGATGGGGATGAGGAGGAAAGGCGAACTGAAGAGACATTTAAGGCAGAATCTGCAATCTGAGGGGTGTATGACTATAAATATTGAGAGAAAAGATTTAAAAGGAGTCTTTGCTTCCTGATTTGGGTGATTAACTGGATAGTGGTACCATTTATTTACTAGTTAGGAAGAACAGGAGTTTATATCATCTTACAGCCAAAGCAGTAAGTAGGCACAGTTGGACATGCTGAGTTTAAGGTTCTTACGAGACTCAGAAGGGTTTGTAAGTAATGGTAAAGACCTTCCCAGAGAGGTCTGGCCTGAGTTGCAACCAACTGATGTTTCTCTTTCACATCAATGTTTCTCTCCCTCCCTCCCCCTTTCTCTAAGAATAAATAAATAAAATCTTTTTTTAAAAAAAGGAAGTTTCAAGACATTAGTGTTTGATTGTTTAAATGTCACATAATGATTAAAAATGAAAGTCGTGATTTGATTTAGGAGTACAGAAGGGAGACTCCAGATTGCAAGAAAGTGAATGAGAATAAATAAATTCAAGTTTCAATCTTTCAAAAAGTCAGCTGGGAAGGGGAAGGGAGAATATAAAACAGAAAGAAAGGTGTGTTTGGGGGGGCTGTTTTTGTTTGTTTGGTTTGGTTTGGTCTTTGCAAAGGTGGTAATATTTTATATAAAAGACCAGATATGTTTGCAGGCTGAGAAGGACCTAGTTAAAAACAGAGGTTGGCAAGAATAGGGAATAAGGCTACAGACTAACTGAAATGAAGTTTCTGAAGGGAAGAAATGAAAAATAAAGAGATCAGCCCTGAAAAGTTAAAGACCCCTCTTAAGTAAATGGCTATACTAATGAAATTCTATAAATTCTATCATTCTCCACTGCTTTGTAAAAAAGGACTTTTAAAAGTTACACAAAAACATTTGCTGTAAACATACTTTTTTATTCAACATGGCTTTTAAACCAACATGTAGATTTCCTTTCTACCTTATATTTCACACCAATTTACACAATACTCTAACTTTCGATGTTTCTCCCCTAAACCACTACTGTTTTTGCATCTAATTTTTACACTATGAAGATCAAATATTTTTATGAATAGGAAATGTAAGAACAATTGTCAATTAAGTGATAAAGGCATGTGACAATACATAACTTAATGAAGTACAATTGCTCTTTTAATATTCTTTTTTTTTAATTGATTTTAGAGAGGGAGAAGGAAGGGAGAGAGACAGAAAGATAGACTTGTTGTTCTACTTGTTTATGTGTTCACTGGTTGACTCTTGTATGTGCCAACTGGCAATTGAACCCACAATCCTGGCATATTGAGAGGGCGCTCTACCCAACTGAGCAAGCAACCCAGCCAGGGCCCTCTTTCAATATTTTTGATTATGAAAATACATAAAGTTTTGATCTTATTGACAAATCTCTATTCCAAAAAATAAAGATTATACATTTAATGTAAAAAAATGCGTTAATTAAATATACTACAAACTTAGTCAGATATGTCTTCAATGTCAAAAAGATTTCAGTTTTCCTCAGCTCATTACGAGAACAGGTCCATCTAGTGGCAAATAAAGCCCAGTTTATAACCAAAGATTAGCTCGCTATTAACTGCTTCAGGTCAGCTTCTTGTTCAAATTTGTCTTCATTTTCTAGGCAAGCTAATAGTAACAAAACAAATTTATAGAGCATTTCAAAAATTAGTAACACTAATATACATATTAAGAGAAAACTACAGTCCTTTTAAAATCAAATCAGGAAAAAAACAATCTCCCCAAGAGAAGGAGAAAAAAATGAAATAACTCTAGAGATATACATACTGGATATATAAGTATAAATTAGAAGGAGGTGACTTAGGAAGGACGAGTGGCCACATGTCTTTTAAATAAAGCCTGATCTCAATATACACAATTTCCTTTCTATTTCAAGTCAGATAAATTGTATCAAAAAACTTCAATCAGTGGTTTTCCACTCAGGCACTTTTGCCTCCAACCTTCCACCTCACCCAAGAACATATGACAATGTCAAGAGACGTTTTCAATTGTCACAACTAGCAACTAGGCAGGGTTGAGGTCAGGGATTCTGTCAAACATCCTACAATGCACCGGAGAGTCCACCACAATAAGCAATTATCCTGTATAAAAATGTCAATAGTGCAGACGCTGACACATGGTCTAAATGAGCAACAAAAATGAGAACAGTAAAAGGGAAACTAGTAATTATTAGGAACTTATAATGTGCCAAGTTAAATATTTTATTTAATCAAAAGATGTTTTTTAGAAACGCAGTGTGTGCTACTCACGAAACTATTCACAAAGCTGTCACACGTATTTACAACCAGAAGAACATAAAGTAACTAAAGGCATTAGTTAAGCCATGAACCTACTATGCATAGCCTACCATTTACCAAGAAATCAGATGTTTCTCTTTAACACAAAGCAGATTTTTTAATTTCTTCAGTCCACAAAATTCTTTTTTTCTCAACAGCATTACTGTACATGCAAACAAATGCACTATACCTATATAATCTCTCATTTGTAATTACAATTTCAAAACAGCTCTAAAAAAATAAGATTTTTGGTAAATCACATGGGGACAACAGCTGACCTGAACTGATATGACATTATTTATAGTCTATTCTTCCCACTTAGTGTGAATATTTATATGTTTAACTGCAAAAATGTTAGTATGTCTAAATACTATTTTCCACTAAGAGGAACTCAGAAATCAGGACCCTTAGAGAAATAACTGAGTCCACATCTGGAAAACATCCTGTGCCCGAAAACAAGGAAACCATGTTCAAAGACTGATGGGGTGACATCAAAGGGACACAGAAACCAACCTGAAGGGGCTCCCGCTGCCCTAGGATAAAGCAATTTGGACATAAGAATAAATATTGACTGTAACTAATTTAAATACATCAACTAGATAAAAAATACACAGTTCATAAAGATTGTCAAAAAAATTAAATTTAATCGGTCACCACTAGAGACTGCTAAGATGCCAACTCCCTATTCTGAAAATTGAGAAATAAAAGAAAGAATCAAACATTTGACTTGCCTTTCCTGTGTAAACAGCATTTCAGGATAACAAAGGAACAGTTCCTTACTAAAGAATTTCAGCTAATACATGAAGAAATGAAGAATCAGAAAAATCATTTTGCCATCCCTAATGAAATACTGGATCAAGGCAACAATCATCAATAGATACTGAGATCAGAGGTAAAAGACAGATGCAGAACTTTACAACAAGAGGGATCAGCTGCCACCACCTGAACCCACTGACTCATCTTACTACCACTAAAAGTGAGGCAAGTAGAAAACATGTGCTTCCTGATTTGACTTGAAAGGAAGTAATACAACATACTCTATGAAGTAGTCTTGTCTAAAACCCTAAAACTGAATGTAATTAGGTCCCTAGATTTAACTACCAATTTATGGGACATAGGGAAGATAAAGGAACAAGTTAACTGACACCATGAGGAGGCAATCAGATAAATCCAGAATATGGAATATTTTACAGGACAAATGACCTGATTTCTCCAACAAATTGATGGCACTAAAAAAAAAAAAAAGAAAGAAACGATCAAAAAGACAGGAGACATAACAACAAAATGCAATATAAAGACACTGTTGGACCTGGGTTTGAAAGTCTAACTTGAAAAAAAACATTTTTTAGATAATTGAGGAAACCTAAAGATGGACTGAGCTTTAAATCGCGTTAAGGAGTTTCTAATTATTCTGTTTGGTATAACTACATGGTGATTATATAAAAACGAAAAATCCCCATTTTAAAGGTGCACACTGTAAGTGAAACAATGTACCTGTGGTTTGCTTTGAAGTGCTCAAAAGAACGCTGTTGAGAGGGAGAGAGGGAAGATGCAAAGAGTCAGCAAAATGATAATCACTGAAGCTAGATGGAAGCAACATGGGATGTCCCTTTCCCACTCTCCTTACCTTTGGTACACCTGAAAACCTTCATAATAGAAACAAATTAGGAGGTACTACCCCGAGGGGAGGTAACATGTGGTAAAAAAACGGAAACATCTGGGCCCAAGGGTTTCAGAGAAGGGATTATGAAGCTGCAGTTCTTCCTAAAGATCTGAAAACATTCCCGGCTTCTGTGTGTTTCAAGAACTTTACATTTCCACTAGGCCTACCACATTACCCCACAACCAGGCTAACTGAATGAATTAATAATTACACCAGCTAATTTAAAACTGATTTTTTAAAAAACAAGTAGCTTTGAAAAAATGACTCTAATTTTTGCCACATCACAGATGTTCACTGTTGCTCCTGCAAGTATGTGTACAAGGCTGATGAAAATTCCAACAGTGACTCTAATACACAATTAAAATACGGTAAAAGTAGGCCAATACTTCCAGATCCTAAGAACACTTAAAATTGATTCTTTACTACCTTCTGTTTGGAAAAGTGTTACCAGCAACCACCTCCTCCTATTATTGTCTTCAGAGTATTACTGTAACAAATAATTGTCAATACAACCTGCGCTCCAAAACTTGGCAGACCCAAGGCAAATGTTTCCACTTCAATCCACATGAACAGAATCACCACCCATGATATAAAATATATACAATAATATATAATATATTGTAGCAGAGTTGTACAATTCTGATAACCTATAAAACACCCAATTTAGTAATTTTTCTTATCAGTTCTTCCAAGAATACAACTGGACAGTTTATAAGGGTCAACTTCTTTCTTCCACACCACAGTGTGAATGTTCCTAAAATTATGACATCTGATTCCAGATGCTAAAACTTCCTGGCTGCCCTTCTTTGAGTTCCTCTCACATATTTAGCAATACCCCTATAACAGCTTCTCTCAAATGAGAAAACAGTTGTTTTTAATCATTCACATAAAGGCCTCAAAGTTTAGTCTTTATATCTTCCAGTTACATACCTAAATGTATGTGTGTGTATGTACTGGTCACACATATTCATGTGACTGTGTAAATACATAAATATACATATCATAATATGATGTCATATTCCCATATTATTCTTCTGTTAAATAGTAGTTGCACAATATACAATAAAAATGGCCTGTTTTGATCAGATACGTAAGCTGTTTCCAGTTTACTACAAACAAAGCTATGATGAAATTCCTTTCTCATAAATCTTTATGTCCATTTCAGACTTTCTTAAAATAAATTCTTAGATGTGGTCTAGATGAATCAAAGTGTATAAACACTTTTAATGATCTTGAGAAATAGCATCAGATTGTCCCTCCACAGAGGGTGTACCAATTAACACTCTCATTAACAATGTTTCAGTGCACTCATTTTATCCAGTTCTTTGTAATTTTTTAGATCTTTGCCAATTTGATGGGGGATGGTAACAACATACACTTTAATTTATATCTTTTGTTAACAAGTGAGAGCAAAAAATCTTTTATGTGTCTGGGCTATTTGTACTTCATCTTCTATAAATTACATTTTCATTGTTTTCCATGTTTTTCTATCAAAGAATACCTCTATTGCCTATTGGATTATAAAATCTCCTTATACATAAAAATATTTTTATCTCATTTAGTAAAATACATCATTGGAATCTTTATAGGAATTGTGTTGACTCTACAGATTGCTTTGGGTAGTATGGACATTTTTAGGATGTTAATTCTTCCAATCCATGAACACAGTGTGTTCATTTATTTGTATATTCTTCAATATCTTTCTTCAGTGTCTTATAGTTTTCTGAGTACAGGTCTTTTTCATTCTTGGTTAGATTTATTCCTAGGTATTTTATTCTTTTTGAAGCAACTGTGAATGGGATTGTTCTCTTAATTTCCCTTCCTGTTAGTTATTGGCATATTAAAAATTCAATTGATTCTTGGATATTAATTTTATATCCTGTGGAACAAATGCTTCAAAACTTTATATGGAACTACAAAAGGCCCTGCATAGCAACAGTGATCCTAAGAAACAAGAACAAAATTGGAGGAATGACACTATCTAATATGAAACTATACTACAAGGCCATAGTAATCATGCAGCACGGTGCTGGCATAAAAACAGACACAGAGATCAGTGGAACAGAAGAATGAGCACAGAAATAGACCCACACCTTTATAGTTGATTAATATTTGATGGAGGAAGCAAGCACATACAATGGGCTAAAGATAGTTTATTCAATAAATGGTGTTGGGGAAATTGGAAGATGCATGCAGAAAAATGAAACTAGACCACCTTCTTATACCACACACAAGAATAAATTCAAAACGGATTAAAGACTTAAATTTTAGACCCAAAACCATAAAAATCATAGAAGAAAACATAGGCAGCAAAATCTCAGACATTGCTCATAGCAATATTTTATTGGATGTATCTCTTCAGGCAAGGGAAACAAAAGAAAAAATAACCAAGTAGGACTACATTAAACTAAAAAAGTTTTACACAGCAAGGGAAAATATCAACAAAATAAAAAGACAACCCACAAAATGGGAGAACATATTTGCCAAAACATCTGATAAGGTGTTAATATCTAAAATTTATGAAGAACTTTCAAAACTCAACACCAAAAAAACCAACAACCCAATTAAAAAATTGGCAAAGGACTTGAACAGACACTTCTCCAAAGAGGACATACAGATGGCCAATAGATATATGAAAAGATGCTCATCACCACTAATCATCACAGAAATGCAAATTAAAACCATTAAAATGAGATATCATCTCACACCTGTCAGAATGGCTATCATCAATAAATCAAAAAACAAGTCCTAGAGAGGATGAGAAGAAAGAAATCTGCATTCGCACTGTTGGTGGGAATGCGGACTGGTGCAGCCACTGTGGGAAGTAGTATGTAGATACCTCAAAAAATTAAAAATGGATCTGCCTTTTTAACCTAGCAATTCCACTCCTGGGAATGTATCTGAACAAACCCAAAACACTAATTTGAAAGAACATAAGCACCCCTATGGGTCATTGCAGTGTTATTTACAATTGCCAAGATATGCAAGCAGCCCAAATGTCCATCAGTAGATGAGTGGATAAAACACCTATGGGATGTTTACATGACAGAATACTACTCAGCCATTAAAAAAGAAGAAATTTTTACCCTTTGTGACAGTATGGGTGGACCTGGAGAACATTATGCTAAGTAAAATAAGCCAATAAGAGAAAGACAAATACCATATGATTTCACTCATATGTGGAATCTAGTAGAGACAGATTCATAGATGGAGAGCAGAATGACAGCTAAGGGGGCATGGGGTAGGTTAGAGGGTGCAGGGATTGAGGAGAAAGGAAAAAGGACTTATGGATACTGACAACAGTGTGGTGATTGTGGGGGGAGAGGGGTATAAAAAGGGTAATGGGGAAAAGTACAATAAAAATTAAAAAATAAATAAAAATATAAATATTATTTTTTTGTTATACATGCTTCAAACATGTTTCCCAACTCTCCACATATCTTTTTGCTCTGCTTCTGTTGTTTTAGAATACAGAAAATTTTTCTTTTAGGTTTTCTGTGATCAGTCTAGAAACCAGTGTAGCAACCAATTAGAGATTCAGACTTTGAAGTGAGAAACTACATTACAAGCCTGGCTTAAACGCTTACGAGATGTGTGACCATGGCAAACTACCTAACTTCTCTGAGAGTCAGTTTCCCCATCTGTAAAATGGGCACCACCACATACTACACAGAGTTGCTGTAAGGATGGACTCATTCACTCATTCATTCGTTCCCCGCCATGTCTGCTAAGTAAATAATAAGCATTCAAGTATATTTTCTTCATAAAGACCTCCTCCATTTCTTAACAACTGTACTCCTTGTTTTGTACTTCTGTTTACAGACAAGAGAAGTGGTTTAGAGTGGGAACTTTCAACGCAGATTGCCTAGGATCTAATCTCAGCTCTAACCCTTACTAGCTTTATGACTCACACGGAAGCACTCACTCAACCTTTCCAAGCCCCAGTTTCTTATAAAACGGAGGTGACAATGATATCCACCTAACAGGGTTGTTGTGAGAAAAAAAAATGAGACAATGTATGTGAAATGGTTTACAGAGTGACTAACACCAGAGAAATGTTCAATAAATGTCAGCCAATATTATTAATTATGCAATTAATGAGACTACTCTCTAATTACATTTTCTAACTAGTTATTGCTATTTGCAAGAAAGTTGCTGATATTTTCTTATTTAGCTGTGTCCAAATATATCCCCTGAACTTTCTTACTATTCCTAAAATACTAGTCACTTAAAACTTTTTAAAAAGAAACCACAAAAGAAAATATATTGACAACAAAAAAGTTTTAAAATGTTACCAAAACATTTAAAAGGTAAATGAAATTTTAAAAAGTTTCTAATAGTATATATAAAAAGTTAATTTATGGCATCTAGCTACCAGGAGAAAAACTATTCAATAAGCAGTATCAAAACAAATGACTGGACATTTTGAAAACATTTAAATTGGATTCTCAATTCAAACTATATGCCAATATAAATACCCGAAAGAACAATACATCAAGGCTCAAAATGAAACCTTAAAAACTCTAGAAGATCACTCCTAGCAGCATTATTTACAATAGAAAAAAAATGAAAAATAACCCAAATGTCATTTTAAGAAAATTTACTTATTTATTACATTTACTGTTTATTGCCAACCTTCCCCCAACCTAGCACCCCGACTTCCAAAGCACACTAGAATATAACCTCCAAAAGAGCATGGACTTTTTTCTGTTTTCTCTATTGATATGTTCCAAGAACCTACGCCTGGCAAAGAGTAGCAATCAATAAATATTTGCTGAAAGAACTGTCCATCAACAGGAAAATGAATAAGCTGTAGTATACTCAGATGATGAAATACTACACAGCAGCCAAAATGAAAAGTTACATGCATCAGCGTGAATCACTCAGATACTGAGTGAAATAAAGTTCCAGAATAACACATGTGGTATAAAATGCAAAACTATGAAAAATAAAGTTCCAGAATAATACATGTGGTATAAAATGCAAAACTATGAAAAATAAAGTTCCAAAATAATCTATGGAATACTACCTAGTGTCTGTGTTTACAAG
>VMDR010020010.1:0-17899 GCA_007922815.1 Macrotus californicus
AGAAAGAACGGTCTGAGGTAGAAGTGGCTCATGCTGGTTCGAGGAAATAATCCCTGTCTTTAAGATGCCATTATTAATTTCATTTGGGAAATGGAGCGTATTACACTCTCTTCCCAAATTCACAAGCGACATCAAGGGGAGTAAAAGTCCTAGGAGGACCTGCAGGAGGGTACCCCTGTTTGGTTCCAGTGCTGGGTGTCAACCTCCTATGTCCCGATGTTCCAGAGAAGACATTCTGGGAAGTATTGCTCTACCCTGACACGAGAAATTTAGTTTCACTTCATTATGTAGCAATCATTATCAGAGTAAAAACTAAGTTATATTAAACATAATGGGTGGGAAACACATTTTGAATCAACAGTTATAAATACTAATCTTAAGAATTTTAGAACATAATGTACATGATGCTTTTTCCCTACAATGACTTCCTCTGGAATGACCCCAGATCAAGTAATAGTCACTTTGGTGGGCAATGAAGAGAAGTCAGATGCATATCTCACATGAAGAAACTGAGCTAAACAAGAACTGAAGTCCCTGATATTTGGCAAGAGGTTAACAATCTGTAATATATTTATATAAATCAATGAGGAATGTGCCCAGGCTCCCTAGAGCCCCTACTTGGAAAACACAAGAGCCGGGCAGGTCTGAACATTTGAACATAAACACTGGAAAATAACTTCAACTGTACGATTCCTGTGTTGACCAACATCTCAAGACTTTTTAAACTTTTTTTTGCTATTCAGTAAACTAACAAAAATACCATTTCAGTGACTGCATGACTGTAGTTCCGTAAGAGAAATGTAATCACTCTGTGTTGAATATGAGCAATAGCTCAGATTACTTTTAGAAGAAATGAAAACCACCATTCGCTACTTATCCATTAGAGCTTAGCTTAATGTGACCCAAGTGAATGTTCAAAAAGTAGAAGTGAAAAGGGGCTCTCAGCACTTACTGAGTCTATATGAACCCAGTCTGGCTGTGCAAACACAATCTCAAAGAGGCAGAGAGATGATCACTTCACTAAGTCAGCCAAGCCCCTCACTCTCCCAGAAAGTAATTCTCTCCCTGTCTCTATTGTCCTGACCCCCAGATGCAGGGCAGAGAGCAAGCACTGTGGTCCAGCACAGCACACAGCTTTCCAGCTGTCCCAGTGATGTAATTATCTCATAACAAAACATCTCTGTGAATTAACTCTGCATCCTACCCATTGTAATCCTTAATGGCTGCTTCCTGTTCATGTTCTCTATTTAACTTGCTATTCTGGATCTATTGCATAGGCAAGTTGTCTTCATCTAACGGACGGGATTACATGCAATAGGTTTGGGATTTCCAAAGATTGTAATTGACAAAGGTCTCCCAAACAACATGCTTTGGAAACACAAGCCCTGCCTTTCTATTGTGGTTATAATAAAAGGGAAATCTGCATTATTTGCTGTGATTAAACTCTGACCTGCCACAGGAAGTTCTGTGAGGATTTTTTTCCTGTCACTTTTTTCCCCATACGCCTAATTGTTTAGACATCAAATACTAAGATGTCTGGCACAGCTGACTGAGGACACTAAAGATAATTTCATTTGAACTACAGCCCGTCTTTGGAATTAAGAAGAATGTTTTTAAATCTCTAATCTCTTCCTTTCTAATCCATGAAGCACATTCTGTGGCTACAGCTTGCATGCTCCAAATTTGTGTTCATACATTCCACTACCCTACACGACTGAACACAGGCCAGGGTGTTCTCGTTTTGCTCATTAAATAGTGACTGAGGGTGCATTTATTCTCAACCGACACTCCATGGTTTAACTCCAGAAGTATTTGCCACCAACAATAATGAACATGCTGCCAGAAGGAAATCGCCATTTCAGCGGCATTCATAAAACATCAATGCCCCCCACGTGCAGGTACCGTTCTTGGTTTTAGAGATTCCAACAGATCTAAAGACAGGTATTGTCTTTGAGAGCCTCACTCTCTAGTTGTGGGAGACAAGACTTACATGTAAAACTAAGTAATGACATGTGGGTATGTATTAATTCCAAATAAATTCTATAAAACAGTATACGAAACTTTATATATCACATTAGAGTAAATTCATTCTGCATCCTATTGTATAAGGTTGGCCAAAAAGTCCATATGTTTTTTTCCATACAATAAAAGACATTTTTCATTTTCGCCCATAACTTGATTGGGATATTTTGAGTATGTGGGCTATCTCCTGCATGGTGTAACATTGATTGTTCTGAATTAATGTCTCTATTTGATTGCTACCAACTTCAACTGGTCTACCTGACCATGGCGCAGCATCCAGAGAGAAATCTCTAGCATAAAACTTCACAAACCACTTTTGACACGTTCAATCAGTCACAGCACCTTCTCCATACACTACACAAATCTTGTGTGTGTGTGTGTGTGTGTGTGTGTGTGTGTGTGTTTCAGTTGCATTTTTACCTTTCTTTAAATAATAAAGCATAATATGCCAAAAGTATTGCTTATTTTCTTCCATCTTCAATATTAAAATGGCTACACAAAAATTCACCAATTTTGATAAGTTGTTTTAATGCACACTGCTGATGTGACAGCTGTCACATTACAATCTAACAAAACTGTTTCAAATGAAGTGAAAGACAACTAAGTACTACTAAAGCCATCTTACAGAAAAAACTAACGAACTTTTTCACCAACCTGAAAGTATACGTATGTAGTGTCTGCCTTTCTACATTCATTATCTCTTCTGGAAACCATATTCTCATTTTTTGTTGAGGAACTACTCTACCCCATCCTCAAGCAACATGGCACTAGGGACATGGGTGCAGGATGGCAGGTAACCTACCCTAGACAAAGAGAGTGATGATGATTGATTCAGGGATGCACAGGACCATGAGAATCAGTCCCAGGAATTCTACTAAAACCACGGGGAGAGTAGAGCGCTCTTTATTTTGGGATTACCAAACTTGCAACAAATAACCCTGCAGCTGCTAACGGCTGTCTTTGTCACTTTAGTGAGCCTACCGCGGTGAAAGCAGCCGACACGGAACAGAACCAGAGCAGAGAGGGAATAGGCAAGAGATTCGGATGACACTGTTTAAGCACCTGGACCCCCTTATACCTGACCTACCCCTGGATTTATTAGTGATGTGAGTCAGTAACGTCACTTTCGTGCCTAACCAGTCTGAGTTGGGTTTCTATTCCCTACAATAAAAAATAGTCCTAAGGCATCGGTTAATATTTTGAAATGATTAAATGGCTCTGAAACATCAGCATCTGACTTTGAATACATTTTACAAATGAGACAAGATGAATAAGCTCAAGCACACAGCCGTGGCAGTTTCCTCCAGGTAGCAATGCCAGAGCTCTGCCTGCTGGAAGACTATCCACTCCCACGGCAGCAGAGCAGACTGATCTTTCCCAAGGAGCCAGGAGGCTTCTTCCTGGGACTCCTATTTGAGGTTCCCGGTCTGACCACAGAGACATTTTATGAAGGAAAAGTAGAGAAAGAAAGCAGACAGACAGACACACTCATCGCCAACAAGAATACGGAACCTAGAATAGGAAAGGACTCAATGGTAAGAGGAAGTGAGGAGGCAAGAAGTACTTTCAAATACTACAAAGACAAAATTTAATTGAAGGTCGAGTCCAGTGCTCGAACATACGTTCTGAAACCCTCAATTAAAGAACCCCTCTCCTGCTGGCTGTTGCTCAAAAGTGTAAATGCACAGAATGCCATGTCGGCAGGAGGGCTGCAGCAGGGGAAACCCTTTTGTTACCGTGACACTGACGGCTGCCACATCTGACAGAGGAATACAAAGTCAGCGTCTTCTACTTACTAACTCATTTCATTCCTTATAGCCTTAAAGAGAGGGTTACAGGAAAGCTTCATAGTTCGCTTTCTTCCAGTTCACCTTGAAGTGTCTACTAATCTAGTTTTGGCTTCTCTCTACCTACACCTGGCAATCTGGATCTAGGAGTTAATATCTTTGCATCCATTAACCAAAAAATGTTTTACAAATTAAATGGGAATCCCCCAAACTGGGCAAGTTTACAAGATGTGACTTGCACTCTAGTAAATATTTAAAATTGAGCAAACGCTAAAACTTGTGTATATAGAAACGCACTGCTACTGACCAGCACAAAACGGGTGCTCTATTAGCTAGGCCCCAAATATGGTGTTTGGGGTGTCTTAAGGGCCTGTGGGCTGCTCTGCTCCTATTCAAGGTGAATTCCTGAAATGGACATTAGATAATAGGAATCAAACTTCGTTCATAGCCCTACCAAGCATTAGGGTCACTCTCATCAAACATGGTTCCTTGAACTGCTAATGCATTTTATGTGAATGAAAGGGAGAGAGAAGAATGAGCAGTATCACTCTGTTATGCTAGCTATACACTATGACGGGAAAAGGAAAATGTTAGAACAAAATCAAATGAGGATATCATAAAAACATATTTTTTTCTTTTATAGGGAAGAGAACGGTAGCAGGGGCTAAATATTCAGTAAGTGAATTCTGAGTCCCTGTGCAGATGACTATGTCCCCAAAGTCAAGAGAAGGAAAACAGACAGGGATGAGTTGATAACTTTTGCTGAGTCCACTTTCAATACCAAATAGTTTTGTAAATTAAAAAAGGACATAGTCATCCAAGAACAGATACACACAAAGGACGACAAAAAGAAACATAGCAATTGAGACAATTAGGCATGTTTTTATGTCTTGGTTAGTAAAAACACCATTCACTATCTCCAGATACAGCCAAGAGTCAGAAAGTACTTTTTCCTATTGAGGTTTCTACCTAGACATGGTTACCTTAGTTTTAGCCTTTTCCGTACACCACAGTGAGCTTCAATCAGCCACTTCACAAACACAGGTGTGTTGGTCAAAATAAGAGTCTGACAGGAGTGAATGACTTAAAGGGAACAAAAACCCTGTGATGTCAGGTGTGAAGAAGGGGTTGGGGATCCTCATGTCCTAAAACCTACAGGCAGATCAAAGATGACAGGTTAGCACACAAGACAGCCGTAAGCTAAAAGTGCCTCTCCATAACTTTGCTTAATCTTTTCTTTTAGTTCTCCACAACACCCAACACAGTGTCTAACACACACTGAGTAGCCAATAAATGTTTACTGAATGAATGAAATTTTTCCAAAGTATAACTCAGGGATAAGTCAGGAACAAAGTAAAAGAGAGGACCTCTATGTCATTAGGAAAGTGTGGTACTCTGACGAAGCCAGATCTTGGAACTGATGTGAAATGAGGAATCACACACTACTGTACTGCATTTATAAACTAACACTTGTTAACTGGCTCCCTAACTACTAGCAACTTCTCATTTTGACATTTTGAGTCCGCACAACAACTCTATAGGATATTACTCATTTTACAGATGAAGAAACAGATGTATGTAAACCAATGTTCACTGCAGCATCCTTCATAATAGCCAAAAAGTAGAAATGACCTAACTGCCCATCAACTGATGAACAGATATACAAAATGTGGCGCATTCGTATTACAGAATACTGGTCAATAATTAAAAAGAATAAAGTATAGATACATGTCATGACATGGAGAAACCTTGAGAAATTAAGCAAAGTAAAAGGAACCAGTCACAAAAGGCCACATATTGATTTCTTTTATACAAAATGTCCAGAATAAGCAGAGACAGTGATCGCCTGGGCTGGGAGTGGTGGGGAAGGACAGGAGGGAGAGGAATGGAGAGTGGCTGCCAATGGCTACTGGGTTTCTTTGCAGGGTGACAAAGTGTTCTAAAATTAGGTCATGGTGATGGTTACACAACTCACTGAATATACTAAAAACCACTGAACTGTATATTTATACAGGTGAATCTGATGTTATGTAAAGTGTATCTCAATAAAGCTGTTTAAAAACAAAAAGAGGAAAGAAACAGCCATAGAGAAGTCTGTGTTTTGCCTACGGCACAAGGACAGTACGTGGTGGGGACGTGAAGTCAGGCTGTCTGGTCCCATAGCCGAACTTCCCAGCCCCTATGCGTGCAGCTCAGCATTTGGGACAGAGACCTCCCTTTGGCAAATGAGACACACTGCTGAGAGACTCTGTGGGAATGCCAATTCCCAAATGTCACGGTGAGCCTGGATATCCCAGCATATGTTTTACATGCTGGGCTGAAAAAAACAGGTGTTCATAAAATTCACAGGAAAAATAAAATAAAGCTGAAGACTGTTGATCTCTTAAACCTGTTTACATTTTTCCCTTGATTAGGTAGAAAACTGGCATGCTTCAATTCACCCAGAGCTTAAAAAGATACCCTAATCTCAAAAATATGTTAGGGCCTGGGCTGGGTGGCTCAGTTTGGTCAGAGTGTCATACTGATATGCCAAGGTTTCAGGTTCAATTCCCAGTCAGGGCACATACAAGAATCATCCAATGAATGCATAAATAAATGGAACAACAAATTGACGTTTCTCTTCTCTCTCTCTCCCTTCTTGCCTCCCTTCCCCCTCTCTAAAATCAGTCAATTTAAAAAAGTGAGTTAAATGATATTTTTGAAAGCAAAATGAATAGCTCTGGCTTGAGTCAAATAGAGTACAGGAGCATTCTGGAGAACTTTAACATTCAATTCTGTCTCCATTTGAGCTGTTCTCCAGTTCTGAGCCTCTCTTGAGGGAAAATGATGAATCAACCAAAACTAGGCAATCGTCTGATGAAGACTGTCTGCTGGGTTATAAAATAAAACCAGGCAAGTTTTACCGACACTGCAAGCCAAAAATCTTTCATTATCACATCCTGACGAGGTGAGTAAATTTATCCCCAGCACTAATTCACTAAGGTCCTTAGGCTTAGCTGCTTATCTAATTAAATGACCACTGAAATTAGTTCCTTTTAAGGAAAGATATGTGAACATAAACATATAAGAAAATGTTAAACTATAGTAATAAAGAAACATCAGGGATATACTATTTAAGCCCCTCAAATTGGGTAACAAAAGTTTTTAAGTGATATCATAGCACAGTATTTGTGAGGGGCTGTGAAAAAGGGCCCATACCACTGTGGGAGCATAAACTAGTTTTAAAAAACTTCCTGGAGAGTAAGCCTGGCAAGAAAAATTACACACACACACACACACACACACACACACACACACACACACACACACATACCTCCTCACATATATACACGCCATGTGGTTCTTACAGAGATGATAGTGGTTCATATTTATTTAACATGGAAAGATGGAAAGGCATTCATAATATATTATAAAAAGGAAATGCAGATTCCAAAGAGTATGTACAGTATGATCTGCACACAAAACGGTGGAGAGATAAATTGAGATGCTAAAACTGGCTATTTCGAGGTAACGAGATTATGGAATTGTGTTTCATGTGTGTTCTGCTATTTGCTCATCCAAACTTTCTATAATGAGAATTTATTTTTAATAAGAAAAAGAAAGCACCATTTTAAAAACAAGCATTGTAAGAGCTTTTCTTTTTTTAGATTTTATTTTTTTTAAAATCTACTTTATTGATTATACTATTACAGTTGTCCCATTTTTCTCCCTTTATTCCCCTCTGCCTTGCACACCCCCTCCTACCCACATTCCCCCTAGAGTTCATGTCCATGGGTCATATATGTAAGTTTTTTGGCTGCTACATTTCCTATACTATTCTTAACCTCCCCCTGTCTATCTTCTACCTACCATTTATGCTTCTTATTCCCTGTACCTTTTCCCCCTCTCTCCCCACCCACTCCCCTGATAACCCTCCGTGTGATCTCCATTTCTGTGATTCTGTTCCTGTTCTAGTTGTTTGCTTAGTTTTTGTTTTTGTTGTAGGTTCAGTTGTTAATAACTGTGAGTTTGTTGTCATTTTACTGTTCCTATTTCTTATCTTTTTCTTAGATAAGTCCCTTTAACATTTCATATAGTAAGGGCTTGGTGATGACGAACTCCTTGAACTTGACCTTATCTGGGAAGCACTTTATTTGCCCTTCCATTCTAAATAAAAGCTTGGCTGGATAGAGTAATTTTGGATGTAGGTCCTTGCCTTTCATGACTTGGAATACTTCTTGCCAGCCCCTCCTTGCCTGCAAGGTTTCTTTTGAGAAATCAGCTGACAGTCTGATGGACACTCCTTTGTAGGTTACTGTCTTCTTTTCTCTTGCTGCTTTTAAGATTCTCTCTTTATCTTTCATCTTGGGTAGTGTAATTATGATGTGCCTTGGTGTGTTCCTCCTTGGGTCCAACTTCTTTGGGACTCTCTGAGCTTCCTGGACTCCCTGGAAGTCTATTTCCTTTGCCAGATTGGGGAAGTTCTCCTTCATTATTTGTTCAAGTAAGTTTTCCATTTCTTGGTCTTCCTCTTCTCCTTCTGGCACCCCTATGATTCGGATATTAGAACGTTTAAAGACATCCTGGAGGTTCCTAAGTCTCTCCTCGTTTTTTTGGATTCTTGTTTCTTCATTGTGTTGTGGTTGAATGTTTCTTTCTTTCTTCTAGTCCACACCATTGATTTTAGTCCTGGTTTTCTTCCCATCACTGCTGGTTCCCTGTACATTTTCCTTCATTTCAGCATATGCTTCACTTAGCATAGCCTTCATTTGTTCATCTAATTTGTGACCAAATTCAATCAAGTCTGTGAGCATCCTGATTACCAGGGTTTTGAACTGTGCATCTGATAGGTTGGGTATCTCTTTATCTGCTGCACCCTTTGTCCCAACTAGCCCCTAGCAAGGCACAGGCGCTAGGGAAGGAGCTTCAAGGAAGACGACTTCTGGGAGGAGGATGCGGCATAACCCAGCGGGGTAGCAATACCAATTGTGGGGCTTATTGTATTCATAGTATATTTGCTTGAGATAACTAAGAAAGGAGGAAATACTGGAAAGGATTTTGAGAACTTGGAAAAACAGACTGCCAGGGCTTTTAAGAAAATGCCTGGTGAGCCATATACTGACCAACCTGATTCATCCACCCCTGTTTATCCCTCATGTGACTTGTTAAGAAAGGCCCTAGATAAATTACCCCCTGAGAGTTCTGAGAAGGATGTGAGATCAGATGAGGCAGGAAGAGCTCCTCGCTCCTGCACCCACGTTAATTCCCCCTCCGATGGCAGCAAGGTTAAAATATTACCCTTAAAACAACAAAAACTGCCAAAGGCCTCTCCCTATCACTCCAGGCTTTCCCTATGCAGTTTATTTAGTCAGAAGTAAACTATGGATTCCCCCTAGGGGAGATAGAAGCATGCTTAGACCTCTTGACCCTCCTTTACCCTATACTGGTGCTTATATAGAAGGAGAGAGAATAGTGCATGTTGCAGGAGTTTAGACACCTTATAATACTCCATCATTTATGCAGAGGTTAGATAGGCGAGGTCCCCCTTAGTGCCTCACGTCTGAGTTGCAGAGAAATAGTCTTAGACAGCAGATGAGGAGGTATCATCCAAAACATTTTCCCCGCGCTTTCAACTGTGAGAGCAATCAATATATTCCCCATGTTTTAGAAGATGAAAAATAAGTAAAACAGATTAGTCCAGAAGAAATAGATAGGACAGGAATAGCCTGCAGACCTGAGTGTTTCGACCTTGGTATGGGTGCGTCCCACTTCGGCTGTCTGGCTCTCTTTCCAGGTGGGGAGCTTTGAGTTGTGCTGCCCCTAATAACCAGGGAGTTGTGGCCTTGGGCTTCCTGCTTGGGGAGGTGGGCTGGACAGCTGAAGGCCATACTGCTTCAAACAACCCTTATCGTTATGTGAAATTACCCCCTCTCTCTGGAAACCGCAAACCTAATACTGCTTGCCAAAAAAGAAAGTATATATCTCTCGTCTGATGCTCAATGAAGTTGAACCAGCTTTTGCACTGCCTCTGAGTGGTGTGACTGTCTGACTTTCACCGCTGACGCCTTACCCACCTTCAGGGACCCTCTGGACCCTGTGGCAGCTGGCCTGTGACATTTATCGCCTTAGTTGTATTTTTTCTGGAGCTTTGATCTGTTCTTTCATTTGGGCTATTTTTGTTGTCTTGGCGCACCTGTTACGTAGTAAGGGGCGGAGCCTTGGATGTTCACCGGGGTGGGGCAGCCATGTGGCTGCGTTGTTTGTTGGGGAGGGGTCCGAGAGGGAACAATGGTACTTGCTCCGCTCTCTGCCAGTTTTCAGTGACTTTCTGCACTACCCACAGTCAAATTGGGCCCTTCTGGTGCTGATTCCCGAGTGGGTGGGCTTGTGTACGCTCTAGGACCCTGTGGGTCTCTCCAATGAGCTCTCCTGTGAGTCCGGGAGTTTCTCCTGCTGCTGCCTCCTCAACCCCCACAGGAGTTTTCAATCAGAGGCTTTGAGGCTTTATTTCCCCGCGCTGGAATTCTGGGTTGTGGGGTCTGTCTCGCTCCCCAGTTGTTCCTC
Organism: Macrotus californicus; assembly: GCA_007922815.1. NCBI lineage: Eukaryota > Metazoa > Chordata > Mammalia > Chiroptera > Phyllostomidae > Macrotus > Macrotus californicus. The sequence continues at coordinate 10,353 of VMDR010020010.1, forward strand.
CCAGTTTATCTGCACATGGGTGTGGGACGGCCCGGTCCACCGGCCGCTGCCCTGCCGTGAGTCCTCTCCTGCCGGTCTGGATGAATGTCTCTTCTTTAACTCCTTGGTTGTTGGACTTCCATACAGTTCAATTTTCTGTCAGTTCTGGTTACTTTTGGTTTTAAAATTTGTTGTTGTCCTTCTTTTGGTTGTGCAAGGAGGCACAGTGTGTCTACCTACGCCTCCATCTTGGCCGGATCCTCTGTAAGAGCTTATTTTCTCATTCAAGATTATTAATATACTTTTCTTCAACCTGCTCCTCTGAGTCACTGAAAAAATCCTGATGAACAATCCTGGAAAGGTGGTTTTGAAAATTAAATGTTAACCACTTAAGTGCTTAATTTTGTTTTAGGAGAAAAAAATAACATACATGTGTTACTGCCTCATTAAAGGTGTGTGATTTTAATCCTCCCCTAAACAGGTTAATACCATAAAATAGAATATGGGAAAACTGAAATTATTTTTGTGACATCTGGCTACTTGTCAGGTCACAAGTAATGGAATTATGATGAAACACAAGAGGAACAATGACAGCTCGCCAAGTCTTCAAACTACCCTAAGTTCTAACGGTTATCATACAGGGTCCCCAGAAGTCCTGTGTGTGTAATTCTGGAGCTGTGTGAGTATGGAGAAGGCTTCAGAGATTATTGGGTTCTGTACACCTGTTTGAAAAAAGAGGGAACACAGGTCCACAAGTACACAATGGTAAAGCTAAACAAAAAAACAAGACCCATAGGTCTCATGACTAAAAATTTGGTGCTCTTTCTAATACAACAAGGTATTAAGTAGCCAAAATAACCGAAGCATGGCTTTTGAAAAATTCATTATAAAAATTAACATCTAACACCTTATATTTTCAAATAAGACTTATTCCAGCAAAATTTCCAGGAACTATTTTGTTAAGAACACCATCAGAAACCATTAAAAGATAAGAAAACAGAACACAATTGGAAAAGTTAAAAGAACTGGTATCTCTAACAACTCGAAGCTCAAGGATCTGAAATTAAGTTGTCTGTTCAGATGTAAAGACGTGTAAATACTAAGTTATGATTTTTAATGTGTCTACGTATCAACTTTAGAGTTTGATCTTTGAGGAATATTTCAGATAACAAGGTTAATATTTCATAGTGCTTTCATAGTGCACAGTGATTAGGAACTAAAGCAGGTAACAGTTTGTAAATGTGGCCACCACTGTAACTCCTCCAAGGCAGAATTTTTCTTTTGCAAAACACCGTAGGACAACTCCCACTGGGAATCTGTTCTTCAAAAAAGCATTTCACGAAAGTGAGTATTTTAGATACCTTTGTCTTGCCCATCTTAAGTCCTTAAACTACTTCTGAAATATGAAGTTTTCCAAACAAAAACAAACTCATTGTTATAAACAGAGGTGTAGTTACCAGAGGGGAAAGCAGGTAGTAGGAGAACAAAGCATGTAAAGAGGGTCAAATACATGGTGATAGAAGGAAACAGGCCTTCGGGAGGGAAGTACAGAGCTGTCAAGTTATAATCTTGTGTACCTGAAAATTATATAATGTTATTAACCAATGTTACCCCAATACATTTAATTAAAAAAGAAAAAATAATAAAGTTTTGAATGGAATTGTTTGCAGCGTGCATTAAACATTTTTTTATGTTTTAAGCATAATATACTGATTATGTTCTACTGCTGAAGGATTCGTGATCATTATTATTATCATTAAATTATAATAGTTTACCTCAGCACTGTTACTGTGATCCTTTATTTGAGCACTTTCTAGAAGGCAAGGAGATCCACACTGAGACGAAAATCAAAGTGTCAAACAGCAAAGAATCTCAAAAGCAGCAAGAGGTAAGCAAGTCATCACCTCCAAAGGCAAATCAAAGTAACAGTTGACTTCTCCTCAGAAACCATAGAGGGCAGAAGACAGTGGGATGACAAATTGGAAGTGCTGAACAGAAAAACTGTTAACCAAGAATTCTATGTCCAGAAAAGAGATCCTTCAAAAATGAAGGTGAAAACAAGACATTCCCAGGTCAACAAAGCCGAGGGAGCTTGTGGTCAGTACATCTTGCTAAAAGGAGAAATGCTAAGGGAAGTCCTTCAGGTTCACATAAAAGGGCATTAGACAGTAACTCAAAGCCATATGAAGAAATAAAAAACACTGGCAAAGTTAACTTCATCGGTAAATATAAAAGCTAATGTTACTGTATTTGGTTTGGAACTCTTTTTCCTGATATGATTAAAAAGACAGATGCATATGACAGTAATAAACCTATGTTAATGGCCACACAATGTATAAAGATGTAATCTGTGACAAGAACAGCATGAATGGGGAGGGGCAGGGCTGTAGAGGAAAAAAGGTTTTTATAGACTATAAAAACTAAATTAGTATTAGTTCACTGGTTATAAGTTTACGATGTTTATTGTCATCTCCAGTCTAATCACTAAGAAGTTCATGCTGAGAAATATTCACCCTGAGAAATATTTTCTTGAACCTCTTCTCCAATTTATCATCTAGGAGCTTAGCGTGAGCCTGGGACTGCACCAGGGACGGTACATACGCAAACTCATTGGATTCTTTCAATATCCCTATTGATGGCGCTATTATTCTCATTTTACAGACGAAGAAGCTGAGATTCAGAGGGAATTTGTCCAGACTGACAGGGCTCATAAGATGCAGGGCCAGGTTTCAATTAGCAACCTTGACAAACTTCTGTCTCCTCCACCTGCACCTTCTACATTTAGAATTTCATGGTCCTATTCTCTTATCAACCAATGCACCTATTCCCTCCTACCACCACCAACACAACATACCAAACAAATGAAAATTACCTCCTTCACAGCCATGGCTTCAGATAGTACCTAAATGGGGTGAACTACTAATCCGTCTGTCCAAAACAGTTCTCTCCCCACACTCAGTAACCTCCTGGAAAACTCCAATGTTCTTCTGAACCCCTCAATTACAAATGTCTAGAACGCAGCTCATATCCTTGGTGAATCATACCACCATCCAACCAATTCTCTAAGTCCAGAAACCTTCCAGCAATCCTAGATTCTTCCATTTCCCTATACCTCCAACTAATCACCAACCCATCACCAAAGTGCTTCTCCATCCTCTTCCACTTCCTGAGTTCAGGTACTCATCCCTCTTTCCCAGACATTGACAGAGGGCCTTTATCCTGTCTCCCTGCCTCATGGACATTCCCTGTCCTCACCCCTCCCTCTGGTCAATGAACCTTCTAGAGCATACATCTAATTATAACACTGAACAAATACATTTAGCCAAAAATTACTTATTAAATATTTGTTATTCCCTTGCATTGTAATGAGAGCTAAAAATAGAAAGATCAAAGGGTAAAATATATTGTCTTAAGTTGCTCAGAGTCTAGTTGGAAGGCAGATATAAAAAGATGAATATCAACTAATCTAGAAATGCTAAAGTAGAGATATTTTAAGAGTAATAAAGAGAGGCTCTTAACCCCAAACTGCAGGAAAAAGTTTGTAGAGGAAGTGACAATTGAACTATCTTAGACCATCAGAAATTACCCAAGCAACTGGCAAAGACATGGCACTCAACACTAAGAGAAAGTGTGAACAAGGGACAGCAAGAAGTCATACTGCAGAGAAACCATGTATGCTGTAAGGAACTTTTATCCTGTGGGAACTGGGCACCTAACTTTTGATTTTTAAATAGCTCACTCTGATGGGCATGGATAAGAGGGGAATAGTGGCAAGAAGACCAGTAAGGAGACTGTTACTGCAGGAAAATAAAGAGGGCCTGTCCTAAGGAATTGGCAGCAAGGACGGAGAGGAGAGTACAGATTCCAGAAATATTTAGGAGGTTGAATTGGCAGGACTTGCTAAGTGTCTGAATGTGGCGGGGGTGGAGGGATGAGGAAGGAGGAGCAGCCAAGGATGACTCACAGGCTTTTTGACTTTGGGGACTTGGTGCCACCCCATGAGATACAGCAGTGTTCCCAGCCCTTTAGTTTGCAGAGACCTGTAAAATTCCCAACAGATGTAGGGCTCTGACAGAACACTGCCAAGGAAAGACGTAAATACATCCTGCTGTTTACTGTCCAGTACTATTTCATAAAGAAAGCACATTTTAACACCCAAACTGTAAATAGATTTAGATTTCTGAAAAATTCACCACAGGCCCTTATTTTTCTAATTTCATCATAGATGATGGAAAATTGGTACCAGGCCTCAGACCAACACTGGGAAGCCCTGAGACGGAGATATAAGAGAAGTCCATTTGGCTGTAAGATGAGTTGAAGACAGAATACACAGTCCCCGCCCTCACCGACTCTCAATAGGGTTATCTATCCTCCATACATTAAGGGTTGTAAAAGAGTTCAAGAGGTTATGGAAGCCCCAAAGAGGAGGCACTCAAATGTGCAAAGAAGTGACTGGGGAGATGAGTCTCAAAGGACGATCTAGAGTTCGCCAAATAAATAGAGGAAGTTTAGTGCAGCCCAGGTATAAGAAACGGCATGTCCAAAGGTATGTAGGTATGCAGGAAATTCATATTTAGGGAACTGTGGATAGTTTGGCATGACTTAGTGATTATCTTGGAAAATGGCGAGAGAAGGGCTGGAAAAGCACACAGAAGTGAAATTGAGAAGAGTTTGGTAATCCAGGCTAAGAAGTCTGGAAATTATCTTATGGGCACTGGGGGAGAACCAAAGGACTTTGCAGTGAGCAACACCATGGCCAGTTTTAACACTTGGAAATATCGCTCTGACTGCAGACTAGAAATTGGACTCTAACGGAATAAAATCGAGGGTGAGGAAAATGGATAAGAAGTGTCTGCAAAAGTCCAGGTAAGAAATACAGATAGATTAGAAAAAGAGAACTATCAGAGAAAGACCAATACAACCAGCAGATATTTTCTGAATGCCTACATTCTGCAGGGGATATTAGCACCAATGAGCCAAGATCCCTGCCCTGCTCTCTTAGAGCTTCTCTTTTATTTTTGTTAAGAAAACAATTCCTTTTATAATAGCACCAAAAACAACAAAATATAAGACAAAGGATCAGCACAAAAAGCTAACATTTACTGAGTTGCTTACTGTGTCCCAGGCATGGTGCTAACAACTTTATCTTGTCTATGTCTTTCAACCTCTTAACCCTGTAAGGTAGGTATCACCGTCTCCTTTACAGAAGAAAAGAACTAAGGTGTTGAAGATGAGTAGAATGCCCAGCATCTGAAAGTCTGCAAATGAAGAAGCCAGGATTTGAGCTCAGATGAAATGGCATGAAATATCGTATCAGGCATGAAAACCCTCACTCTTCACTACTATATGCTCCATTCCATGGCTTACTAGGATCCTCCTATCTTGATCCTAATTAGTACTCCATTCTCTTTGTTTAACTAGTTTCTCTGCATCCTGAAATACTCGCAGTTCCTGAAATATGTGTAGTTTTTGTGCTATGCCTTGACACAAGCTGCCCCCTGTGCCTAGAAAGCTCTCCTTTCACCTGTCTGGTGGCCTCCTCTACTCGTCCCACGAAGACTGCTGGGGGGTGGGGGTGGGCATCATCTGTGATCCTCACCTTCCTCCCTCTGTCCTCCTGCTTCCAGAGCCAAGGCTCTGATGTGATATAACAACACACCTGCCTCACTGGAGGCACTCGGCCACGATCGCTGAATGAATAAATAAATGAAAACATTCAACTGTCCCACAAGAGAGTACGCTGTATTTTTAGAAATAGCCCAGCCAAGTCTGATAAATGAAGTGGGGGATTAGGCTGAATAATATTCTTTTGGGTCCAAAAAGAGGCATGATAATAAAGTAAAGATGTTGATTTGGGGGTTTGGCTCATACAACACTTCTGAAGACAATTCCAAAAGAGTCAGAAAATGTTTTGCTCAATTACAGTAGAGTTAGAAAAAACTGGACTCCCTCCCCCACCAGACAAGATTTATTTGTTCATATAAATATGTTCTAGTATGACGTTTTTCACTTTTTCTTTGTCTCATTATTTTCGAGTCACATGGTATAATAAGGCCATCACACTTTTATTAAACATATTCCATTTCCTGAAGAGCAAGCCACTAAATAAGTTATCCCCATTTTTTCGCCTCACGTTCTCTCCTGAGTGAGTGTCTTTACATGTTAAAGAAATATTTTATTATCAGAGGGTGATTTTGCTTATTTCCAAAGAAAGAGGGAAGCAATTTGCTTCTCTTCAATTTAAACCTACCCTTAAATCCAAGGAATGTCTGGCTCATGGTAGGAAAAGCGAGGTCCAGAATCTATTAACTTGTGATGCGCCGCTTTCAAAGCAGTTTACATTCGGTATACATTTAAATGCATTTTACTGTTAGAGCAGAGCCTCAATCTCTCGTGTACCTTGCTAGGACAAAAGTATTCTCAACCCAAAACTAGGTCACAAAATGTTTTTAACCTGACACGTTTCGCTCTTCCAACTTTTTAAGAAAATTCCAAAGAACTACAAAAGGAAAGTTTCCTGAAAGAAACAGCCTCCCGCCCGAAAGTACATCCCAGACCAGCCCTGACCCAATTTGGATGCAGGGAGCTATCAGAAGAGAACTAGTTCGAGTCACAGCACATATTCAGCCTAGCTGCTTCTTCCAAGTCTCAATCTTGACCCATCAATAAGCCCAGCGTGTTGAACTCCTCTTCAAAGATTCTGTTCACTTCTCTAAGTACAACCAGCCACATACAGTCTTTCTTAGGTTGGAATTTCATACACCTTTACGGTGTGTATTTTGAATTAGTATACATGAAGGTTAGATCTAACCATTAGCCCAATAAGCTTATCTCTGCTGACATCAGTTACTAGTGTTTCTTAGCTGTTAATAGGGTTTCACTCCACTCAAAGCCATCTTATTATTACCCGACATGAGTGATCTGAATGTAAGATTTCTAGGCAGAATACCCACTGGAACTATGATGGGAAACAGTAAACACAAGTAATATGAAATACAGAACAAAGGGAACATCACCAGCAGCTGAAATTAATTGGGAAAAGAAATTCTATCCTAAAAAAAAAAAATCAATTTTCTTAGGTAATGAACAATAGTTTTGAAAAATGTAATTTTAAGAACGAACATATTTATATAACTTTTAAAGTTATACACATGTGGATATTTAATCAGTGCCCTCCTGGCTTATATTTCTTTGTTAGAAGTAAAACCAACACGCAAAACTGGCTACATATTACCCTTCAACAGAGAAATGAGCAGACAGTAAGTAGCTCTATGAGTTCAGTTTTTATGGACTTGTTTTGAGATGCTAAAGTGATATTAAACCCAATAGTTTAGTCTCTGTTTAGCCATTCTTATAGAATAACTTGAGAGGAAATTACATTTTACAAGTTGCTAAATGTATAAATATTGCTTATTTATTGTAAACATTATATTGTTTTTGACCTCCTTCTTTGATATTTCCCTTCTCTCTGCTTTTAGATACGGAGTACATTTCCCTGTTACATTTAGAATAGCAGTTTCCTAGAGGAAAAAATGAGTTGGTAAGAGTGAGACAGTCTCCCTCTTAAA
>VMDR010020011.1:0-17880 GCA_007922815.1 Macrotus californicus
AAAACAAAAACTAAGCAAACAACTAGAACAAGAACAGAATCAGATAAATGGATATCACATGGAGAGATTTCAGTAGGGAGGGGCAAGGGAGGAATTGGGAGGAAAAGGTACAGGGAAGAAGAAGCATAACTGGTAGGCATAAAATAGACGGGGAGAGATCAATATGGTTTAGGAAGCAGAGGACTCAAAGAACTTATATGTACAACCCATGGACATGAACTCAGGCAAGGGAATGCTGGAGGGTTGGATGGTGCAGGGCAGAAGGGGAATAAAGGGGGAAAAATTGGGACAACTATAATAGCATAATCAATAAAATATCCTTAAAAAAGTGAACTTCATCAAAATTAAAAACTTCTGCTCAGGCTGGAGGGGTGGAGGGATTGAGCAAAAAGGAAAAAAAAGAGAAAGAACTCAGATGCTAACGTTGGTGGGTGATTACAGTGGGGAGGGGTGGGCGAAGGTGGAAGAGGGTGATAAATGGTGATGGAAAAAAAAAAGGTGAATACCTAAGGCTCCGCCCCTTTACAACTTAATGGGGATAAATGGTGATGGAAAAAAAAAGTCCAAATAAAAAATAAAATTATGCAGAACATTTGATGCAAAAAAACCCCTTGCTCATCAGAAGATAGTACTAAGAAGAAACAAGTCACAGGCTGGGAGAAAATATTGGCCACACACGTATCTGACAGAGGGCTTATATCCAGCAGTATATCTTAACAATTCCTGCAACTCAGTAATAAAAAGACAATCCAATTGAAAATCTGACCAAAAAGCTTGAATAGGCACTTCACAAAGGGAAATATATAAATGGCCAGTAAATACACGAGGGTGTACAACATCAATAGTCATCAGGGAAATGCAAATCAAAACCAAAATGATATATCAACTAATGGCAAAAAACAAAGAAAACCCTGACCACACGAGGGTGCAGAGCGACTAGAATTCTCATTTGTTTGCAGTAGGAGAACGAAATGGTCTGACCACTTTGCCAATCGGTCTGGCAGGTTGTCATGAACTAAACATATGTCTACCCAATGACAAAAATACCACTTCTGGCTTTTTATCCCAGAGAAGTGAAAACATGTACACCAAACTGGAAAAATCCAAATGCTCCTCAACCAGGGAATGGAGGAATGAATTGTGGTATATCTATACAACAGGATGCTCCTCCTCGGTAGCAGAAAAGGAGAGAACTGATTGACATGACAACATGAATAGACCTCAAAATCATGAAGCTGAGTGAAAGAATCTACACACAAAGAGTACCTACTATATGATTCACATATAAGAAGTGCTAGAATAAGCAGAATTAAGATACAGAGAAAGAAATCAGAGCAGGGGTTGCCTCTAGTGTTACCGGACAGGGGCCTGGCCCTGAGTGGGTCTGCCTAGGGCCAGCTTTAGTGCATGGGTTCTTGACTTTGTACAGGAAAGATTTCACAACATGAGTCCAGGCAACCCTGAGGACACATTTATTAAAGCTGAGGACAGTAAAACAAGGAAAGGTTTACCACAGAGGAAGCAAAAGGAGAGTCTAGGCATGGCTGCCTTAGCTCACTGGGCAGTCAGAGAAAAGGGAGCCTTGGGACAGGTCAGGGGATTAGTCTGGGACAACTGCCAGCTACCCTAGAACATCATGAGCATCTCACCTAAGATGTCTCTCATTTCCAGCACACCAGTTACACCTCCTACTGGTCAAAACAAAATCTAAAATACAGGGTTTTCCTACTGAGCAAAGGAATTGTCAGCAACATAACTGGAAAGAGAACCTGCTCTCGCATGCGACAGACTCATAGCAGATGTCTGCGTAGCGAGGCCCTCCGGCTTTCCTCTCTGATCTGTGTGCAAAAGTTCATATCATTTTGCGACAGCATCTTGCATCCACCTCATGGGATGAGCACCTTTTTCTCCTAGAGGTACTGATTTTGATGTAGTTTTCTTATTTAAATGTCTTCTTATTTAAATTAAGTTTTGTGCCTCTACATACACTTCTTTTGATTAAAACATACTTTTAAATATTATTGTTTTCATTCTAAACTCTCCCCCACCAAGACCCACGGATACTTAGGAGGATGTGTTTACCACAATGTGTCTATATTTTCTGGCTGCTGATTTTATGCCTTGCCATATTTTATCTCTGGGAGATGCTGAGATCTGATTTTAGGTTCTTTTTAAATCTTGTGTCAATCATCTGCGAGCAATACAGACGTAATATATCACATATTCAGCAGTCTTAACTGCCTAGGACTCAGCAAATAACTAAAAAAGTAAGCCACAAAGAGACTCTGAAGACACAGAATAGATGTCACACAATCCTTATGCTTTACTCAGAGTCGAACCCCTTGGATTTTCTCTCATAGTCAATTTACTCTTACCTGAGATACAGGTGTAACAATCCTTCAACCTGGTTCAAAGCACCAAGTTAGAAGCAAACCAGAGGTGGCTCTTACGATCGGGTACATTGACAGCGTAAAAAGGGACAGCCAATAGGAGAGAAGAGACAATCCCTCCTACATTCACCTTAATCTATTAAAATAAAAAGAGAGAAAAATCTGGTGGCCATTAGGTTTAGGAGCACATATGTAAAATGATTCTCAGTCTCTGAAGGCATGACCGTAGTTAAGGTCATCACCAAATTGCCCTTGATGATAACTCCTTTAAGTCATCAAGAACAGCCTGGATGTTCCCTGTGCTTCTCAAGGAAGCAGAGGAGTGTGTAATATGGTTTAGAAAGGTTTCTATCAAATTGGGTGGAAATAAATGTTTTGACAGTTCAAGAGAACAAATTTCAGCTTCCCTGCCCTTGACTCTCCTGGCACAGCTTCTACCCTGGCAGCTCTGGGCTGATGATGTCACCCGGCCCAGGTGGTGATCACAGCAGCAGGGCCAGGCCTCCCCTGCTCTCCTCCATAACCTGCCCATGCCCCCTTCTGGACATTTGATAGGGAATCCCCTCCTTGAGACTGCAACCCTCATGCATGGCTCTGGGCCTCTGACCTGCTACTCGCAATGTTTACTCAGCACCCGCTGCCTTTCTTCCTCACGGCCTCTGCCAACTGCCTTTCCCAGTCTCCTCCAGTCTCTAAATCCACAAGCCTCTGGTTATCTCTGGGGGGGACCCTTCACTCTGAAAATCAGCCTGAAGCTCATCTATCAGTCCCATGAATTAGAAATAAAAAGAAGCGACATATACAGAGGTTCTACAGGTGAAATGAAAATGATGCTTGGAATATGTTTTTGATTCATCTGGTGTAGGAAGAAGGAAAGGCATAGATGAAACAAGATGGCTAGTGACAACTGATGGAGCTGGGTGTCATGGGAGCATGCTGTCACGGAAGCATATCGTAGCATGTGCTCTGTGTGTGTGTGTTAGAAATCATTCATTCAAAAAGTTGCAAAAGAAACTATGTGATGTCATTCAGTCTAATCTGAAGTTCTTATTCTCGTTTTCATGTGACGCTGGAGAGGGAGCATACATTCATTTTACCACTGGCTTAGGATCACCTAAAATTGTTCCCTCAGTAACTTCATCCAGCAAACAAACTATCTGGAAATTATTTTTAAAAAAGAATCTCACAAGTTTACACCCTCTTAGTGTCCAATATACTTCATGGTGCAGATTATTCAGAGCAACTTTAAAATGTCAACATTAAGGGCAACTCCATGGAGTCCGGGACAAAAGCCAAGGTGAAGTGGTACTTGACCTTTGAAGAGCCCTGGCCCCGAGGCTCACACCTGCAATTCAGCTTTACAATTGAAATGTCAGAGAGGCAAGCTGCCAAGTGTGAACCCACACAAATTCTGTGCATTTGGGGACTTAAATGTTCAGAAACTTGGCTTTCTTTGTAACTTCCCTTCTCCTTCATTGGCTCAGCTTTCCTTCTCTTCCCTTCCTTTCCTTTTGCTTCCTTTCTCCTCCCTTCCTTCCTCTCTTTTCCCCTTTTCTTTCTTCTCCCTTCATCTTTCTCTCCTTTCCTCCCTCCCTCCCTTCCTTCCTCTCTTCTTTCCTTCCTGCTTTCCTCCCTCCCTTCTTTTAAACCATGACTACCACCACAAAAACCCATTGCATGCTCACATCAGACCTCATAGAGCCATTGTAAAGACTAAGAAATGTGGAAGGGGAAAGGTTTTTTCTCCCCTTTATTCCCCTGTGCCCAGCAACCTCCTCCCACCAGCATTCCTCCACCTTAGTTCATGTTCATGGGTCATACATATAAGTTCTTTGGCTTCTCCATTTCCTATACTATTCTTAACCTACCCCTGTCTATTTTATACCTACCATTTCTGCTACTTATTCCCTGTACCTTTTCCCCCATTCTCCCCGCTCCCACTCCCCACTGCTAACTCTCCATGTGATCTCCATTTCTGTGATTCTGTTCCTGTTCTAGTTGTTTGCTTAGTTTGTTTCTGTTTTCGTTTTTGTTTTAGGTTCAGTTGTTGATAGCTGTGAGTTTGTTGACATTTTACTGTTCGTATTTTTGATACATCTTCTTTTTCTTAAATAAGTCCCTTTAACATTTCATATAATAATGGCTTGGTGATGATGAACTCCTTTAACTTGATCTTATCTGGGAAGTACTTTATCTGCCCTCCTATTCTAAAGGATAGCTTTGCTGGATAGAGTAATTTTGGATGTAGGTCCTTGCCTTTCATGACTTTGAATATTTCCTTCCAGCCCCTTCTTGCCAGCAGGGTTTCTTTTGAGAAATCAGCTGATAGTCTTATGGGAACTCATTTGTAGGTAACTGTCTCCTTTTCTCTTGCTACTTTTAAGATTCTGTTCTCTTTAATCTTGGGCAATGTAATGATGATGTGCTTTGGTGTGTGCTTCCTTGGGTATAATTTCTTTGGGACTCTCTGAGCTTCCTGGACTTCCCGGAAGTCTATTTCCTTTGCCAGATTGGGGAAGATCTCCTTCATTATGTTTTCAAATAAGTTTTCAATTTCTTGCTCTTCCTCTTCTTCTTCTGGTATCCCTATGATTCAGATGTTGAAATGTTTAAAGTTGTTCTGGAGGTTTCTAAGCCTCTCTTCATTTTTTTGAATTCTTGTATTTCCATTCTATTCTAATTGAATATTTATTTCTTCCTTCTGGTCCAAACCATTGATTGGAGTCCTGGTTTCCTTTCATTCACTGTTGATTCCCTGTACATTTTCCTTTATTTCACTTTGCATAGCCTTCACTTCTTCCTCCATTTTGTGACGGTACTCAACCAGTCCTGTGGGCATCCTGATTACTAGTGTTTTGAACTCTTCATCTGATAGGTTGGCTATTTCTTCATTGCTTAATTGTATTTTTTTTCTGGAGCTTTGATCTGTTCTTTCATTTGGGCCATATTTCTTTATCTCAGCATACCTGTTAGGTTGTGAGGGGTGGAGCCTTAGGTAAAAGGGGAAATTTTTAATTAAGTAGCATAACTTTGATCATCATAATTATAAAAAAATATTTTATTATGGACACTTTAAAACATATACATGTCTGTCTAATATAACGAACCCTTTGTATCTATCAACCAGCTTCAATAGATGTTCACATGTGGCCAATCTCCTGTTATCTGTCTTCCTCTACCCCATTCCCACGGTCCTCCCCATCCCACACCAGATTACTTAACAAGTTCAAGGCATTGAAGCAGGATAATAAGAAACTAGAAAAATCCCTCGGTGAGTGGAATAGGGAAACTGAGACATAGCTGAACAAAACGGCCAAGCAATTTACAGCCAGATACAGAAGGTCACCTCCCTAGAGATAACATCTAGACTTCAGTTATAGTTCAGCTCCAGGCCCAGAAAAGCAGCAAAACCAAGTGGGCAAAGCCAGGATCAGCTGCAATGACTAACGATCTCCTGCCCTGGCACTGACCAGTAGTGGAGACAATGCTGAAAGGGCACATCTGGAAAACTGATGAATATTCTGCTAAAACCCTCCCCTGAGACCTCCCCTAAGATTCTCACCTGCAAGAGAGAGAGAAAATCCTCAAGACAAAGAACCCAACACCTCTCCCTCTGGGGAGCAGCCTGCACCATTTCCTTTCCCCTCTTCTTCCCTCTCTTCTTCCCCACAGCTATGCATCTCCTAAACTCTAAGGAACCCCGAAACTTGCAATCAGGAGAGCAATGGGCAGCTGCAGCTCATCCCAGGCTAATCCCTTGAACTTGTCCCCAAATCCCCATCTTCTCTGACTTCTCAGTGAGCTAAGGCAGCCCAGCCTAGGCTCTCCTTTTGCCTCCTCTGTGGTAAGCCCTGCCTTGTTTCATTGTTCCCAGCTTTAATAAATGTATGCTCATAGTCACCTGGACTCGTGTTGTGAAATCTTTCCTACATGAAGTCAAGAACCCACACACTACAGCTGGCCCTCGGCAGACCCACTCAGGGCCAGGCCCCTGCCCAGTAACTACATCATCATCATATTGTTTCATCTATAAATAGTTCAATAGTATCTCTAAGAGATAAGGTCTATCTTCCTTTTTTAAAATGTATTCACAATGCCATCATTGCATCTAGAAAATAGCAGTAACTTGTTAATATTAAAAATATTTGGGCAGTGTCCAAATTTCCTTCATTATCTCATGATTTCTTTTTATTCCTTGGCTTACTCAAATCAGGATCCAAATAAGGTCCACATACTGCATTCAGTTGAAATGTTTCTTGTCTCTTAAAATTTTTAAAAATATGTTTATTTTAGAGAGTAGAAGGGGGGTGGGGTGGCGAGAGAGAGAGAGAGAGACCTCAATTGGTAGCCTCACATACATGCCCTGACTGGGAATTGAACCCACAACCTTTTAATGTATGGGAGAATGCTCCAACCAACTGAGCCACACCGGCCCAGGCTCTTGTCTTTTTTAATGTATAGACCTCCTTGCCCTCTTTTTTCCCCCTTGCCATTTATTTATTAAATAAGCTGGGCCATTTCCCTTGTGGGATTTTCAACACTCTTGATTTTGCTGATTGCGTCCTCATGGTATTGTTTAACATGTTCCTCTATTGCCTATAATTCCTATAAGCTGATAGTCACACCTGGAGGCCTGTCATCATTATTAGTAATGTCAACTTCACTTCCAAGACTGACAATTTTCACGTATGGCGTTTTGCCACAGTGAATGAGGTGGGTCCAAAACTCTCCTGAGGCAACGAAAAAAGGGTAATTGTTTTTCAGTAATGTGAAATCTAGTCTCTGTTGACTTCACACACACACACACACACACAAAACTGGCTAGAATCCATCATTAGGTCCATGGTAACTGTCAGCTAGAATGTGTTGGGCCTTCCCTCTCTGCATGAGAATGAGCATAGACAGGTGGAAAGAAGGTGAACCTGGGAGTCAGACAGCCCTAGATTTGAATTTTGACTTTAGCTTGAATTAAGTACATGCCTTTCCTAGTTACTTAATATTTTTTGTCTCGGATTCTTTATATATGAGGATAATATTTCTCTCACCAAGCTATAAGATGCACCTGTGATGTGGTATGTTTATTTCTTTTCCAGCAGAAGTTAAAAATAAGAATTTGTGTCTAAAACTACAAATCTATAGGGTTTGTATAGATCCAAATGCAAATATGGCATTCACCAACTTCATAAATAATAGAGAAAGAAGGTTTTTATGCATACCCTTAGGAAAAGATATGCAAAAAGGGAAAGGATATGAGAACTGGAAATATTGCTCTCTTTCCTTCCTTCTTATAATCAGGAAATCCAGGAAATTCTTCCCAAAGAAAGCATGACCCATTTTAACCTAAAATTTTGCTATTCTCTGGATGGTATTAGCTTGAGAACATATTTCTTTTACCAAAAGATGAGTTCACAGTAAATGACTCAGAAACATATGGATGAAATTTCCCTTAAGCCAGTCAGGGGATTAGAAATTAAGGAAAAGAGTGCTTGGCAAAATGCATTTGGGGTTTTGCCAAACCTAAACCAACTGAGAAATAGTTAAGACACAAGGCAGATCTTGAATGCTGCCAAGTTTACCCATCTTAGCAGGACAGGGATTTATAATTAGAGCTGTTCAGAAAAGCACTGCCTCATGGGTGGCAAAGGACAGAAAAGCCTTTGTCCTTAACATCTCAACAGGGCTGCTCTTCCCCAGATGGACCCTTGCAACGTACACACCCTGTTAATCATCAGGATCTGCAAAGCGACCTCCTGGCCACACGGTTCCATTTCCACACCAGGCCCTGACATCCTCTCCAGGCCTCTTTTGTTTCCAGGCCAGGCTGGCTGTTTCTCACAGTGAATTCCTGGATGGGGGAGAACAAATCTTGACAGCTGTTCTTGAATTACAGAGAAGAGCAATTTCCTTCTCTGACACATTTTTTGTTCGTTTTCTGTGTTTTTACCTTTGTCACCTTTCCACATCTCTCTGCTTTCCATGGGTGCTTTTCTCTATAAGATGAAAAGATTGGATCGGCTGTTTTAAACTGTGCTGCCCAGAGCCCTGTAAAGGCTTGGCCGGGCCCAATGCAGACAGTGGAAGGGGCTCTCTGCGGAAATGGGGGTGAGCTCCAGCTTACCATTTCACATGAACCAAGGGGTCAAACAATTTGAGAATCCTAAGACTGGACAAAGTCTCATGTCTCTTCTGCTGAGACAGTTTTGGTGTCGTATGTCACACTTCTCAGTCTCCACTCCCAGCAGCAAATGTCATTAAAGATGTGCACCAGCTCTTCTCTCCAGCACTCGGCAGAGTGTGACTCTGTGCAAGACACTGTGCTAAGCACTGGGAATTTAGCAGTGAGCACAACAAACCTGGTCCCCACCCCCATGGACCTAACAGACTAGTTGGGGAGGCTGGTGTTAAACAAACATATGAATATGTAACTCCAAATCAAGATATATGCTCCATGAAAAACAAAATCATGGTTGAAGTTTGAGCTGGCCTGGTGTTTGAGAGATCCTATAGACTGTTTCCTGTTTAAAGTCTCACCCCACCAACCTGGCTTGCCACTCTGTAGATTTGCTGATCATTGTTAAGCCATTGAAACTTTCCATTAAAAATATACCTCTTCCACTTGACAGGGGAGAGTCAAGGAACACAGCGTGCACTGCAAAAAGCAAAGAGAACAGACTTGAGAGAATAGATGTGGGGCTTAAGGTGGGCGATGTTGGAAAGGTTTACTGCTCAGTGGGCCTGGAGGAGTATGAAAGGTTCAAAAGGGTGGTGATGCAAAGTGCAGGCAGAGGCCATGTCAATGACTGCCTTCACTTATTTCAGAGTTGCATCTAGATCTATGCTGAATTTCTTTCCCCATTTCTTGCTGAATTGAATGTTATATACAGTGGTAACTTATTACTAACTCTTAATCTTATTGTTAACTTTTAAAAGGGATTTTAAAAAATGTTTCTGAAGATATTTGCATTGTTCCTACAGTAGGTTAGTGGGCAATCCCCACTGGTTTTTGACCTATGGTGCACTGGACTTATCTTGGCTGGGGTGGGGTGGGAACTAGGTAGAGGGAGACTGGTTCATTGGCTTAAACAGTTAAGACTCCTGTGGGGCCCTGGATGGCAATATTTCTCCAAATCTAAACTTAGCAAAAGCAAAGACCTGTTGACAGAAGGTCAACTCTGTACAGCTGCCAATCCCAACACATTCTATGAAACCTGAACTTATAGAGAAGTTTAAAACCAGAGCTGGTGGAAAGGAGATTCTCAATAGTTCATCTTTCAGGACCAATGGTCCATGGGAAGGGTTAGTAGTGTTAACTATTACTACTCTACCACCATCACCATCCCACCATCACTGCCACCACCACCACCACCACCACCATCATCATCATGACAACCACCACCATCACCATCCCACCATCACTGCCACCACCACCACCACCACCATCATCATGATGGTGACAACCATCCCCATCACCATCACACCATCACTGCCACCACCACCATCATGATGACGACAACCACCACCACCACCATTGTTACTGAGCAAAAAAAGGCGTTCATCTGCCTGACACCACAAAAGCCAAGCTCCTGAGGCAGATACTGGTGAAAAAGGAAAGAGATTTTACTCAGGTGCTACATGATCTGAGAGAATCAGGGACTCCTGTCCCAAAGCTCCCCTGCTCAGCAAAACCATGGAAAAGGTCAAACTGTCCTCAGCAAGATGAAAACAAAAGCCAGTGTCCAAGGTTCCTGCTCCACTTTAAAGTGCAATCCTTTGGGACCTGCAGGTGGCTGCTAAGTGGTCCAGGTAGCTTAGCTTGTTCCTGGCTGCTGTCCATTTTAGGCTCTCTCCTGGAGGCCACGTGTGGAGCCAGACACACAGCCATGGGCCAGGCAGCTGCTAGGCCTGCAAGCCTGCATGAATGCTCCAGTGACTACATCACCTGGTTGACAATAGAGCAAGAGAGGTTTCCTCCTGGATGCTAAGGCCACGTGGCCCACGGAGAAAACAGGCAAATGCATCATGAAAGAGTGCAGGTCATGAGCAAGCCAACCACAAGCTGAGAGTGTTTCTTTGTTCCCCTGGGACATATATTAGTTTTGGGGTGTGGGATGGACCAGGGGCTTTCTCATGCTTCATGTGGGTCCACATCCCAACCAATCTCTTCTTTCCCCAGGCTAGACTGGCCTCTTGGTCCAGCACCTGTCCCTGCCACCATTTTGACTGCTATGGTGCATGTGCTTGCCTTCCTGGGTCCTACACACAAACTGGTTCTGGAAAGTGGGATGAGGGCTTTTCCTTCTATCCAATTATCTTGCTAGCCTTGCACACACTCAGTGTATGACCCTCTCCTTGCCGCCATGTTGGCCAATGGGAGAGACTGTCCTGGCGCTTCATCAACTCTGTGTTCCCCATGCCCTAGTCCCTACATGCAGTGAGTTTCCCACACTTGGGGCCAACTGACAGAGAGCGACTGAACCAAAGCCTTAAATGAAAGAACCCTAGAAACTGCACACTGCCTCTCAGTCAGTACTAAGGGCAGCTTCAGTGGGAGCAGCGGGGCATCTGCAGCCAGGGGTAGGGTCTCTGGAATGCACTCAGTTCCCTGGGCAACACAGCCTCACCTGAGGAGGTCCAGCCTGGCTCTGCACTTTGAAACTCAGTGTCCTCACTATGACCCTGGGTGGTTCGTCAGGGGTCTTCAATCTCCAAGCCACAGACTGGTACCCATTTGTAGCCTGTTAGGAACCAGGCCACACAGCAGAAGGTGAGCTTAAATGTATTGCGCTTGAATCATCCCAGTCTGTGGGAAAAATGTCTTCCACAAAACTGGTCACTGGTGCCAAAAAGGTTGGGGACCGCTGGTTCATGAAGGCATTCTTTGACAGGCTGCATGCCCCTAGTACTCAGACCTGTCTACCAGTAGCACTCACTACCATCACACCACTCTACGTAGTTAGAGATACATATTTTTCTTTTCTTTTTTATTTGCAAATATATGCTACAACTAGATTAGCAAACTGCTACCTGGTATAGAAACTTATGAGAATTGCTATAAGAAAGAATTATTTGTATTTGATATTGATTTTTGGTACATAGGTTGTTTTTTATCTACTTAAGCAATATTTGAAGACAGAGTGTCCTTCTGTGCGGACTGAAAATATCCTCTGGAGTTTTGTTTGCATTATCAATTTATTTAGCACACTCTTTCTGCTTGGCAGCCACCCCCACTCCTCAGGCCCTGTCCTTTTAATTAACAACCTGTCACTGTATTTCAGTGTTTCTGTTGAGGCACACCAACTGAGCCATGAAGAGTCAAAACATATCACTTCACATAAAAACAACATTTGCTAAACTTCTTATACAATTGGGCTGGTCAGATGAACTACTTTTTGGGGACCAGAAATTGAACCTAGGTGAGCTTATGTGAAAGACTGGGCAGCAAGATGTGCAGAGGGTGAGAATGGCAAGGGGCGAAGGTAGCACGGCAGAGTTACAGACCAAAAGCTGATAGCTGGCCACTTATTTTACACCAACTTTTTTGCGCCTTAGAGCCCCAGTGCCTTATAGCTGACACCTGACAGATGTAAATTTTGCATAGGTCCATTCATGTGTTCAGTCAACACCCAATGATTAGCTTCTAACATATGCCCAGTATGGTTCCATGCTCTAGGAATATAGCAATTAGCAAGGCATCTGCCCTAATGATGCTTACATGCTGGCAGAGGAGAAAAACAAATAAAGAAATTGTTAAATACAAGTCAGGTGTGATAAGTGTCAACCAGAGGAATGAAGCAGGATTTGAACATAATAATAGATGGTGGCATATGTGTGTGAGAGTGTGTATGTGTGTTCCTACTGGCTAATTCAGTTTGCTTCATCAGGGAAGGCTGCTTGGGAGGGACGACATTTGAATGGTCAGACCTGAATGAAAGGGGGAATGAGTCATGTGAGTGTCCCTGAGCTAAAATGAAACCCCATATTGCCACTATTATGAACTGACCTAAGTCAGTTTGGTCACCGTACATGCACCGTACATGGTTCTTGACAGTTGAGGACAGTTATTGAAAGGAAATTGAGGTAAATAACGGTGAACTACTCCCCTCAAACTCTCCTCCAAATTTGTAAAGAAAGCAAATCTCCTATCAAACTCGACAATTCATACAGAAACTTATTGTAGTAAGCAGTTTTTTATTATCAGTTTCAAATATTATAGTATACACAAATTGGTAAACTCAGTGGAGACCTGGAACTCTGTCCTTTGAGGGTCCCTGAGTGAGAGGGCCACTTGAAGCGGAGGCGCAGCATATCGAAGACAGGGCTCTGCTGCACCGAAACTCAGCGACAGGTGAGCAGACCTCTTCCCAACCTGTACACAGACAGTGCACTGCACTGGGCCAAGCCTCAGCACCCATCCTTAAGGGTACACACTTGTGATGGTTAATTTTGTGTCTCAGCTTGGCCAGGCTATAGTGCCCAGCTGCTTGGTCAAACACCAAGGTGTTACTATTACTGTGAAAGCATTTTTAGATGTGATTAACACTTAAATTAGTAAACTTTGGTAAAGCAAATAATTCTCCATAATGTGGGTGAGCCCCATCCAATCAGTTGAAGACCTTAAGAGCAAAGTCTAGGATATCTTAAAGAAGAAGGAATTCAGACTCCAGATTGCAACACAGACATTCTTCCTGAGTTTTCAGCCTTTTGAGTCATGAACTGACTCGAGTTGCAACAATAATTTTTACTTGAATTACCAGAATGCCCTTCAGATTTTGGAGTTGCTACCCACCACAATCACACGAGCCAATTCCTTAATCTTAAAATCTCTCTTTCCCTCCTGTCCTCCCTCCCTCCTTATTGGTTCTATTTCTGTAGAGAACCCTGACTCATACAGCTTTTAGTACTGGGAAATAGAGTGCACCTGTATCAAATACTTGAAAATGTGAAAGTGGCTTTGGAATTGGGTAAGAGTAGGGGCTGGACAAAATTTAAAGTGCATGATAGAAAAAGCCTGGATTGCCTGGAAGAGATTGTTGGTAGAAATACAAATGTTAAAGGAGATTCTGTTGAGAGCTCAGAAAGAAAAAATGTTCTCTATTGTCTTAGAGAATACATCTGTTAACGTAAACAGAATGTTGCTAGAAATATGAGTGTAAATGGCATTTCATGTGAGGTTTCAGATATTGCGACACAGACACAGTCAGGCATGGAGACCAGATGATGAAAAGAAACACAGGGAGAAGAGAGCCACCTACAAGCCGAGGGGAGAGGCTCAGATCTGATGCTCTCCTCACAGCCTTCAGAAGGAGCCAACTCTGCCAACATCTTGATTTTTGACTTCAAGCTTCCAGAACTGAGTGACAATACATATCTGCTGCTGAAGCCACCCAGTCTGGCTGCTTCGTTCCGGCAGCCCCAGCACACTAAAACAATGCTATAAGCCTCATGGTTTCTTACATCCTGTTTGCCACCGGTCGAGTTCTCCAGGAGCAGGTGCTGAGACACTATGTGGGATACACAATGATCGTTAGGGATCAAACTCTGAAAAAGAAAGGGGAAGGAACCATCACCAGAAACAAATGCAAATGACAGGAAACCAGTTAACATAAATGACTTGCTAAATCTGCTTTTAAAAAAAGCTCAAAATAATTGAATAACAGGAAAAGTATAGATGATCTTTCAACTTCATTTATACCCATTACACTTGATTTCCCTTTCTGGTTTATAAAGTATTTGACATAATTAGTGGGTTATTTATTTCCAGATGGATGGAGCTTTATAATCTACAATTTGAAGAGAATTTTTAATGCTAATAACAATATATTATAAATGTTAGTAAGATAATAATACTATTTGGTTAGAAGAAGTTAAGTTCAACAAAATTTAAGGTAAATTTTTTTTAAAAGGAGTGAGAAGGAGTCAAGATTGGGTGGAGGGAAAAGCTGGATGATAATACACTTTCAAGGAGGCCTCAAGCAACAGTGTTGGGCTCTGGACTGATTATTGCCCATCAGAATTGTCTCCCATTGGGTCAGAATGACTGGGACTTTATCTCCGTCTGGCTCAGTCACTGGATAAAGGCTGCCCCAGGAAGAGTGGCCTCTGGCAAGGAGGCTTTGCAACTGAAGCCGACCCTGAAGAAACAGGGAGTGGAGATTTCTGCTGACCACGGGTGGGCAGCAAGCCCTTCCTGGAAGGGGGATCCTACCTACACATCTTGTGTCTGCTGTGCTGCTCATGGAGCAGAGAGCAGTACAGAGCTAAAATATTTCAGCCAATCTACGTATCTTAAGCACCTTTCATTTCATTTAAGGAGTCTATTTCTAATATTCATCATACTTATTAACAACAAACTAAATTTAACAATTAAAATTCATTTCTGACATTTAGATGCTAATTAACAAAGCCTCAGGTATTCAGTGAGACATGAATCACAGAAGCTCTTGAAGTGGCTGCCTCTAGAGTGTGGCTTTTCTGATAAAATACTACCTGACTACCTTGGAGGGGAATTTTCCATCAAAGAGCTGACAGCCTTTGTAGTAAAAGCTAAAGCCTAAACAAAAGAGCACATATATAATATGACTAACTCTGCTTACTGAATATTTTAAAGTAAATCACAGACATCCCAACAACTTTCACTTAGATATGCTTGTCCTTGGGTCTTTGACACCTACTTTCTCATCTTGTTCAATCAGTCTTAGGGATTATTTGATTGCAAAGAACAGACCCTACTGAAATTAGTTGGAGTTTAATAGTGGCTACTGTCAGGATAAAAGGATTTGACAGATAACTCCCAGACACTGAGATTGGCAATGAAGCCTCTTTGGACCACTAAGAATGGATCTGGGTTGTTGGAATCCCACATTTTCCCTGCTCCTTATGGGCCCCTGGCTCTTTTTCTCTCTTCTTTTTTCTGTGTGTCTGCTTCTGTCTCCTGCTTCTCTTTGCCTTTCTACTTACTCATTGGCACACTTCCCCAGTCTTGATTCTATATAACCACCATCATTTTATCATCTTCATGTCTCAGGTCAATGTGTTGAGAGAAATAAAAAGGAAGAGAAAATATAACTGGCACAACCCTGCCTATGGCCTGGGGTCCCTTGAGTTAGTTGAGCACTGCGGTCCAGTCATCTGTGGCTAGGGGTATGAGCAGGGTAAATGAGGTTCCTCTTTCTAGGGTCATTGGAGGACAAATTCCCCAAGAGGAGATTGGACAGTTCATCATTGAAGGTTTTATTTGTAGTTCTTTTGTAAAGGATAATAACTTTTGACTAGAGGGAAAAACTGCCTTCCTTTTTGTTTGTTTATGGTGGTGGGGTAGTTGAAAGCCCCCTCACTCTTAAAAGGGTAGATCTTGATAAAGTAATGGGAATGAGCAGTACTTAATAATTTTGGTGGAGTGAAAGCATACTGTTCTGAGCAGCTATGATGTGCCAGGACTAGATACTGCATAGATGACCACTTTGATTCTCAAAATCATCTCTGCAATGGAGAAGGCGCTGTTATTCCCACATTGCAGATGAGGAAACAAAGTAAGGGGGTTTAAGTAACCTGCCCAGTTCACAAAACAGGTAAGTTCAAGGCAAAGTCCAAGACCAAAGACTTTCTGCTTTACACATACCTACCTCCTGATTGGACAAGACACTTCGCTTTTCCAGATTCTACAGAGGGAAAATTAGGGGAACTGGTACTTTCTGGATCCTCACATCTGGATGAAGAAGGATAGGTCCCTTGTCTGGGTAACTGGCAATTTAAGCTTATGCAGTTCACATCAATTTGTGACATGCAAAACAGGCTATAAACAATGAGCCAGGCCTTAATTCAAACAGTAAATAATTGTGTTTGACAAATAAATGTAAACGGGGGTGATCCAAGATGGCGGAGGAGTAAGTGGAAGCTATACTAACCTCCTCCCAGGACCAATCTGGAATTACAACTAAATTGTAGAGGAATCATCCTGAATAATCAACTGAACACTAGCTGGAGAGAAGCCTTATAACCAAGGGTAGGCAGAAAAAAACACTTTACCACAAGACTGGTAGGGAGAGCAGAGGAGGCACAAGAGGGCTGGCTGGGCTCCCAGGAGCAGCAGCTGAAATTCCAGAGCGTGTCCGCTGAGAAGTGTGGGGTCTAAACACCAAACTGGGATCCCTAGCCCACAGCACCAGAGTTGGGAAGGAACCTAGATAACATCCAGCAGGGTTTCTGTCTGTCAGAGAAAGAAGGCTGGAGACACAGAGAGCCTCTTAAAGGGCCAAAGCACAAAATTTTGTTTGTAGGCACATACCCTGGGCTCCAGCAGAGGAAGGGCAGAATGGACTTGAGATGATTGAGGAGAGTCTGGGGTTGGTGGCTCTCAGGAGAGAACTGCAGGAAGAGCCATTGGAATTCCTGTGCTGAGTCCTTCCCCATAGTGCAGAAGCCATCTTTCTCAGGGAAAGCACTCCTCTCCAAGTGGCATCAGCTTGAGGGGAAGCAATAGTCCTGTCCACAGGAATTACTCTGTCCCACCCTGTGGTGCTTGAGTTGATAACAGCTTGAGGTTAAATCACTGATTGGTTTAAAACTAAGTCAGAAAATACAAAGAAGCAGCCAAAATGGGAAGAGAAAGAAACAGACTCCAAATGAAAGAGCAAGAGGAGTCTCCAGAAGAAGAATTAGATGAAATGGAGGTAAGCAATTTATCAGATATAGAGTTTAGGGTAATAATTATAAGGGTACTCAATAGCATGAAAAAGATGTAAAATACATGAAAAAGGACCAGTCAGCAATAAAGAATGTAATATCTGAAATAAATAATACACTGGAGGGAATAAACAGTAGGTTAGATGAAGCAGAGGATCAAATCAGTTATTTGGAAGACAGGTAGAAAAAACATGCAGGCAGAGCAGCAAAAAGGAAAAAAAAATTATTTAAAAAAATGAGTAGAGCTTAAACAACATTTTAGACAACATGTAGCATAACAATATCTGCATCACGAGTATACCAGAAGGAGAAGAGAGTGAGCAAGGGATTGAGAACCTACCTGAAGAAATAATGACAGAAAACTTCCCTAATCTGATGAAGGAAAAAGACACACAAGTCCAGGAAGCTCAGAGAATCCCCCAAAAGTTGGACCCACACAGGCCTACACTGAGACACATCATAATTAAAATGGCAAGGCTTAAAGACAAGGAGAGAATCCTAAAAGCCACAAGAGAAAAGTGGGTAGTTACATACAAAGGAGCACCAATCAGACTGTCACCTGATTTCTCAACAGAAAAATATCAGGCCAGAGAGAGTGACATGAAATATTCAAGGTGATGAAAAGCAAGGACTTACAACCAAGGCTACTTTACTCAGCAAAGTTATCATTTAAAATTGAAGGAGAAATAAAGAATGTCCTAAACAACAAAAAGCTAAAGGAGTTTGTTAACACCAAACCAGTACTGCAATAAATGTTCAAGGGTTTGCTAGAAGAAGAGGAAGAGGGATAGTAATAGTAATAGTAATA
>VMDR010020012.1:0-17877 GCA_007922815.1 Macrotus californicus
TTTTTTTTTTTTTTTTTTTTTTTTGTCTCGGCATTCCTGTTAAGTAGTGAGGGGCAGAGCCTTAGGTATTCACCAGGAAACCCACATCACTGTATTGTAATGCTGTTTGTGGGGGAGGGGTTCAAGAGGGAGCAGTGTTCTCTGAGTGCTACTTGGCTCTCTG
This sequence comes from Macrotus californicus, assembly GCA_007922815.1. NCBI lineage: Eukaryota > Metazoa > Chordata > Mammalia > Chiroptera > Phyllostomidae > Macrotus > Macrotus californicus. The sequence continues at coordinate 164 of VMDR010020012.1, forward strand.
ACCACTCTCTGCTGGTTTTCAGTCACTTCCCCTGCTGCCCACAAGCAAATTGGGCCCTTCTGGTGCAGATTCTTGGTGGGCGGGCTTGTGTACATTCTAGGACCCTATGGGTCTCCAATATACTCTCCTGTGAGGCTGGGAGTTTCTCCTGCTGCCACTGCTTCAATCCCCTTAGGCATTTTCAATCAGAGGCTTTGAGGCTTTATTTCCCCACGCTGGGACCCTGGGTTGTGTGGTCTATCTTTCTCCCCAGTTGTTCCTCCCAGTTTATCTGCATGTGGATGTGGGACTGCCCAGCCCACCAACCGCCACCTTGCCTGCCCCAGTCCTCTAGCCACCACCTTGCCACAAGTCCTCTCCACCCGGCTGCCCATTACCACCCCTCCTACTGGTCTGGGCGAGTGTTTCTTTAACTCCTTGTTTGTTGGACTTCCATACAATTTGATTTTCTGTCAGTTCTGGTTTTTTTTATTTGTTTTTGTCCTCTTTTGTTTGTGCTAGGAGGCACAGTGTGTCTACCTACACCTCCATCTTGGCTGGAAGTCCTGTAGAAATTTTTTATTGCACATATCTCCCCAGGAAAGGGAAACAAAAGAAAAAATAAACAAATGGGACTACATCAAACTAAAAAGCTTTTGCACAGCAAAGAAAATCAACAAAATAAATTTGATCAACAAAATAAAAGACAACCCACAGAATGGGAGAACATATTTGCCAATATATCTGATAAGGGATTAATATTAAAAATTTGTAAAGTACTTAAAAACTCAACACCAAAAAAAAACCAATCCAATTAAAAATGGGGAAAGGACCTGAATAGACAGTTCTCCAAGGAGGACAGACAGATGGCCAATAGATATATGAAAAAATGCTCAACATCACTAATCATCAGAGAAATTCAAATTAAAACCACAATAAGCCCTGGCTGGTGTGGCTCAGTGGATTGAGCACCAGCCTGTGAACCAAAAGGTCACCCGTTCAATTTCCAGTCAGGGCACATGCCTAGGTTGTGGGCCAGGTCCCCAGCTGGGGTGTGCAAGAGACAACTGATTGATGTATCTCTCACATATTGATGTTTCTCTCCCACTCTTTCTCCCTCCCTTCCCTTCTCTCTAAAAGTAAATAAATTTAAAAAAAAAAACACAATGAGATACCACCTGACACCTGTCAGAATGGCTACCATCAATAATTTGACAAACAAGGGCTGACGAGAAAGTGGAGAAAGAGGAACACTTTTGCACTGTTGGTGGGAATGCAGACTGTTGCAACCATTGTAGAAAACAGTATGGAGATAACTCAGAAAATTAAAAATGGATCTGCCTTTTGACCCAGCAATCCCACTTCTGGGAATATATCCAAAGGAGCCCAAAACACTAATTTGAAAGAACATAATCACACCTATGTTCATTGTGGCATTAATTACAATCACCAAGATATGTAAGCAGCCCAAGTGTCCATCAATAGATAAGTGGATATAACAATTATGGGACATCTACACAATGGAATTCTACTCAGCCATAAAAAAGAAAATTTTACCCTTTGCAATAGTATGTATGGACCTGGAGAACATTATGCTAAGTGAAATAAGCCAGTCAGAGAAAGACAAATACCATATGATTTCACTTGTATGTGGACTCTAATGAACAAACTGAACTAACAAGTAAAACAGAGACAGATTCATAGATGGAGAGCAGATGACAGCTAGTGGGGAGCATAGAGGAGGTGAGGGATGGAGCAAAAAGGAAAAAGGACTCATGGACATGGACAACAGTGTGGTGATTGGTGAGGGAAGGGGAGCATAAGGGGACTAAATGGTAATGGAAAAAATACAATAAAGATTAAAAATATTAAAAATGGAAACTCCTTATGTCCTAGTGATTCCATTTCTGGGTATTTACTGGAAGAAACCAGAAAGACTAATTTCAAAGAACATATGCACCCCTATATGCATTGCCACATTATTTACAATAGCCACGATTTGGAAGCAGCTGAAGCATTCATCAGTAGATGACTGGATAAAAAAACTATCATACATTTACATAGCAGAATACTATTCAGATGTAAAAAACAAGAAAATGTTACCCCTTGCAACAGTATGGATAGACATGGAAAGCATTATGCTAAATGAAATAAGCCAGTCAGAGCAAGACAAATACCATATGATTGCACTCATATATGGAATCTATGAACAAAATGAATTAACAAGCAAAATAGAGACAGACTCATAGAGCACAGGCTGACAGCTGTCTAGGCGGGGAGTTGGAGGGATTGAAACCAAAGGAAAATAAAGGGGAAAAAACTCATTGACACTGACAACAGTGTGGTGATTGCTGTGGGTTTGAGGTGAGGGAGATGGCTGTAGGTATGGAGGGATAAATAGTGATGGACGGAAACTTGACTTGGGGTGTTGAACGTACAATACAATGTACAGATTATGTGTTGTGGAACTGTGCACCTGAAACCTGTATAATCAGTGTCACCCCATTATAGGCAATAAAAAGGGAAAAAGGAAACCTATAGTTTATCAATATGCAAAAATCATGTCCAAGGAATATGTTAAAACAGAACTTCCAAGAAGAAAATCCACACCATGTAGGAAGTACAGGACGAGAAAAATGGAAGACAAAAAGACAGCGAGAGGGGTTGAGGTAAAATTCTTGTGACTCATTCCTTTATTCACTTTCTTGTGGACCTATTATATTCTGTAGGAATGAGTCTACAATGCATGTCCTGTAATAGGTGATTTCCTATTGTAGCAAAAAGGATATTGACTCTCCCTTTCTTACTAAGGTAAAGAATAATGATTAGGTATTTTATATAAGGTTACTGTATTTGAGTGCTTAACAAAAAAATGGAAAAAACAGATTAATTCCCTCTCATTGATAAAGGGTAAATGGTATCCAAGAAGAATTACTCAAGGTAGGACTTTTGCTCAAAATTATATATACATAGAGCTGCATTCAGACAGAGGAGATATTTGCTAGAGTGTTATAAATGAGGCTTGGTCCCTGAAAAAGCCATCTCAGGATTCTCAGGAATCTTTCAATCTTGTAATTTAAAAGGTCAGGATGGTACTTTAAAATAAACACAAATGTAAAAAAAAACCATCATGGATACAGACAACAGTATGGTGATTACCAGAGGGAAAGGGGGTGGAAGGAGGTGAAAGAGTATACCCAGTATAGGGGGAACATATGGTGATGGAAGGAGACTTAACTTGAGGTGGTGAACACACAATACAATATAGATGATGTATTATAGAAGTGTACACCTGAAATCAATATAATTTTATTAACCAATGTCATCCCAATAAATTCAAAAAAAGAAAAAAATATAAGAAAAATAAACACGAATGCAAACCATATGTATAGCCACACACATACACACATACATATGCACACCACTCTGTACTTTGCGCCCATGTTCATTTCAGATTATTCCTCACATCTCAAAGTCTTTATAGACTTGTGTAGCAGCTGCCTAAAATGTCTGTAAAGACCCAAAATGACAAAGGCCACAGCCCATACAGGTAGACAAGGTACATCAGACTCCCAGTGCAAACATCCTCTTCTGGTGTGTTAGGGAGCCGCAGTCACAGGGATGCACACCCTCTGGAAATCTTTGTCTGCCCTTTAGATACACTTTCACTCCCTAACACCTTTGCCCTAACACCTTTGCTGAAACCTTCATTCCACTTTTTGTTTGAAACAACACAAAGTACAGAGGGCAAATATCATATCCAGTTTAAGGAGGAAAAAAGCAGAAAAAGAAGAAAAACTGAGAAGTGAAGGTAGAAGTCAGATGGTAAGGCGGAGGGAGGGAAGGAAAAAAAAGGTGAGGGAGTTTCAAAGTTTAACTCTTGTGTGGGAAAGTAGGAAGCAGAACAACGTGTTATAGAAAAATATCCTTCCAAAATTACTGTAACGATGTATTAAGAGAAGCCTGGAAAGGGGGTGACTGTGGTTTTAGTTAGAGTAATGAGTTTTCCACTACACAGCAAAGCTCTTTATATAGCTTCCCCAACTATATGTCAGTGACCTTGAACTTCAGGTGGGACAAATAGCTACAAATCCTACCGTAAAGGGAGATATTCCAGAAGAATATGCTCCTGGTACATATATATTGGGTTGGCCAAAAAGTCCATATAGATTTTTCTATAAAATAAAAGACCCATTTTTCATTTTCACCAATAACTTTATTGATTTGGATATTTTGAGTATGTTGGCTATCTCCCACATGGTATATGCGGATTGTTCTCAATGTCTCGATTTGATCACTACCAACTTCAACTGGTCTATGCAACCATGCAGTGAGAAATCTCCAGCCCAAAACTTCACAAACCACTTTTGACACATCTAATCATTCACAGCACCTTCTCCATACACGGCACAAATCTTTCTTTTTATGCTTTAGTTGTGTCTGCACCTTTCTTGAAATAATAAATCATAATATGCTGAAAATGTTGCATATTTTCTTCCATCTTCAAAATTAAAATGGCTACATAGTAATTCAGCAATTTTGATGTTTTTTCTTAAATGCACACTGATATGACACCTGTTCCAATGCAACCTAACAAAATTGTTTTGAATTGAGTTAAAGAAAACTAAGCATTACTAGAGCCATCATATGGAAAAAAACAAATGAACTTTTGGCCAACCCAATATATAAATTAATAGAGTGCCATCCATGAGATTGTTGGGAGCCATTTCTCTTTCAAAGACCCCTTCGCTCTGTTCAGGTTCAAGGGTGCCTTCTCCTGTCTCAGATGGAAAGAGCAGCTGCCTCATGAAGATGATCCTGATATGTGCCTAGGCCAGGCTGGCAGGTGGGTTCTAGGTCCAAGGCAAACTTTCCTGGGCAGATGGAACTGAGGGGAAGCATCAAAACGCCCAAATGAGGAGTTAGGGGCAGTCCACTAGGGGATGCACACTTACTGTAGCCTCCCTTCACATCTTACCACCTGATCCTGACTGTGAATTCCATTAGAGCAAGGATCCTGGCTTTTAATCATCTTTCTATCACATAGCAGACTCCTCTCTCAATAAATGTTTACTGTTCTGTTCACATTTTCAGGGGTGCCCTGTGTTAACACTCCTCCTAGACCACTGCCCAGTGTGAGTGTGAACACAGTGAAGGGAAGATGGGCAGTCGAGCTCCTAGGCAGCTTACTGAGAGCTGTGAGAAACAGGGAAGGAGTGGATGCTTGCTCTGCCCCAGTCACAGGGAGGTTGTATCTCTGTACCTGCTCTTGTCTTAAGCATGTGCACAAAGTAACTGAGCCAACTCCTCCATGAAGAGTGAGGACACATGAGGCCATGAGGATAAATTCTTAGAGGGCTTCGGGATAATACTGAGAAGCTCCTGGTATTTTTCTACATTCTGCAGGTGTCACTGCAGGATCCAGCCTTTTCTCACCACAGGCACCCAGGGCCTTGAATTTAGCCATTTCTTCCATCATTGAGTATACAGTAAGTACATCTTCTTTTGCATTGGCCACTCTTCTATCCTAGATTATAGCTAAGAAATTTTCAGGGGGTTTTCTGTTTTGTTTCATCAACTGACAGTATAAGATTCATAGTTGGGTAAAATATATATGTTATACATATTTTTTAATGTATTTATGGCTTCTTTAAAGTTTTTAAATTTCTATTTTAGTTTTAAAATATATTTGAGCCCTTGCTGGCACGGCTCAGTGGATTGAATGCTGGCCTGGGAACCAAGGGGTCACCAGTTCGATTCCCAATCAGAGCACATGCCTGGGTTGCAGGTCAGGTTCACAGTGCAGGGCACATGACAGGCAACCACACATTGATGTTTTTCCCTCTCCTTCTCCCTCCCCTCTCCTTCCTCTAAAAATAGATAAAATATTTTATATATGTAGAATCAAATGAAATTTGAAATTTGGCCTGAATGGGCCTCACAGAGGCACCCTAAACCAATGCAGTGCAGCCACATCCTACATGAGACAACGATGCATAGTTAACTAGATGATGTGGTGTTATATTCTGCTGAAGTTACATGTGTTCATTTCAATTTTGCAGTTTTCTTTTCCTCTCAAGGAGGAAATATCATTTTTTTCAGGCTTCCACTATTTCTGTAGGCCCTTGAAAATCTCAAAGACCAAAAGGTTCCTGCTTAAGTGCCCACTGAGTATAACGACCTACCTGCAGGGCCTAAAGAAACTCCAGGATGAGCTTCAGCATGCCTGGTCACCTGCCAAGCTTCTCTTGCCCCCTCTGGGGCAGCACACACTCCTTTTCTCTGGTTGCTAGCTGGTGCGTGTGTACAGGTTTCCAGCATCAGTCTACTTTCTGCCTTTTTTGTAGATAAGGAACACCAAATCTTTGCCAACTTGGATTTCCCCGAACAGTGACTAGTGCATACGAATCCACTCAACAAACACTGATTGAATACTGACTAGGTTCCTTGCTCTGTTCTTGCTTTGGAGGACCCAGCAAAGTATACATCAAGTGGGATATTTAAATGGATGAATGTATAAATGATCATGATCTATATCTGTGGGCTTAGGATTGTATGCTCTTCAAGGCAACACAAATCATCCAGTATTACAGCTTTTGCATAGGAATGCAGTACTTCCCTACTTCCCAGAACCTTCTGGATGAGGTCTGCTGTGTGTCTGCCTGAGGCCTGAGTGCTCTGGCATTTAGCACGCTGCCCACCTCACCTCTACCAATTGCTTGAACCTGTAGCTTAGGTGAACTCCCAATGTGGGCTAGGCATTTCATCCTGCCACCCTCCCTACAGAGACAGCCGTCCTTCAATGTGGACAAATACCACCAGCCTTGTACAGTAGATAGCCTTTGGCTGTCTTGTCTATTCATTGTTGATTATGTTTTTCACCCAACTGACTTCTACAAAGTGAGAGTAAATCAATAACGGGAGGGTGGAGCCGTGGGTGCACCTAGGTATTAATAAGAACAAAGATTATAAAGAGAATGGAATCATTTGTTAATATGAGCTAGGAAGCAAAACAAGACAAAACTATAAGCCAGAAATTCAAAGTTCTATATATATATTTAAAATTTAATGTAATGCACTTAAATCATCCCTTTAAATTTGGTACACTGTAATTCTCTTATGCATTTATATAACACATTTAGAACCTCTACTGAGAGCTCAGAAACTCCATCTAGGTAAACATTAACCACAACAGGATAAAATCTAATTTATTTTAATCAAATACTCACATCCTACCATTATCATTAGCACGCTCCTCCACGTGTACTCTGCTCTTTTGCTCACTCTCTCTAACAGTCATACCACCAAAGGTGGCTCCTCTATCATCATAGGCCCAGAAAGGCAGCACACGTTTTAAAGGAGATAGGTGGTCCTTTTGGAGAATAACACTACAATAAACAAAAACAATCACCAAACACTGAGATATGAGCAGCGTCCTGACAGTCAGCAGCAGTACCAGAATGAACATCTGCAATTTAAAAGTGGCACCCATTAGCTCCCGCAGCTTGTTAGCATATTTTAATGCTGCGATCACAGTTTTCTATTTCTATCAAGGTGCTACTAGGTGCCAGACTCTGGATTCACACACTGTGTCATTATTGTCTTCAATGAACAGATTACACAGCAATATTGAGGGTGCGGGTTGAAAGGTAATGAGCAAGGGTAAGAGTAGGAAAGGCAAGTTGAGTACCTGGTACTTTGTAACAAACGGATGGGCAAACAGAGGAGGCTCTAATTTTATACTGGTAGGCATTTTTGGTCCTGATGAACACCTCTTTCAAAAACCTGAAGGTAATTACATGGTTTACAAAGAAACACCTTTGTTAGCTAAATGTTGTGCCTACTATTGATCTTATTCAAGTTCATGACAGAAATAAAGTCACCGATTCAGATCATTTTTTTTTTGAGACATAAGGGACTCTAAGGACCACAACTGCCTTCCTTGCCAGTAGGCTGAGAAACCCCAGGCCCAAGGTACTAACAAAGCAAGGTCATTGCAGAGAGTAGCAGATCTGCTGATTCTATATGCTAACTCATTCATCTGACACACAAGTAATGCAAAAATCCTTTGTCACTCATGCAAATTTCAGTACTGGACCCCCAAGAAAAATATCATTAAGGACCCTGCTGCCTCTGAACATTACACCCAACGTTTCCATGTTACACTCCAGTAATTCACAGTTTTCATGATCTCCCAGTGCATGCACACGAACATATACCACAAACACAAGCAGCAAAGCAAAACAAATCATAATTTGTTTTCAAAGGGGGAAAGAGCCGAATTCTGTATCTTTCCTCAACTACAATGCCCACTGCTATTCAAATGCTACATTTACACACAAGAAGATCCCATGACAGAAACCCTGACTCACATGCACACACAGGCATTACCAGGGATGGGGTAGTGGGGCGGGGGGAATTTGTAAAAGGGTACAGATTTTCAGCTATAAGACGAATAAGGTCTGAGGACCTAATGTACAACAGAGTGACTATAATTGGTAAGACTGTATTGTATAAAAGAAATTTGCTAAGAGTGGAGAATTTAAATATTCTAACAAAAACATAAACACGAGGTGATGAATGTGTTAATTAAATAGATGGGGAAATCCTTTCACAGTGGATACAAATATTAAATCTTCATGTTATACATTTTAAATACCTTACAATTTTGTCAATTATACCTCAATATAGCTGAATTTTTTAAGTTAAAATAAAGTTTTATTATGTACATGTAAAATACAACCAAGATTTTGACTGTTATGACTGGATTTTTCCTATATTAGTATTTTTTCAACTCTCCAGTCCAAAGCTGATTGGTGGCAGAAGACCCCAACCGCCCTTTACTGGAAAGATCTGCCCCTAGCTGATCTTCCCTCCCCCCTCTCCACCTCAGCACCAACATTCTGCCCACGTCTCTCAGGAGTTCCCTCCCCTCCTCTATGCTGCATCCCATCCACTTCGGAGACTTGCTCACAGGGTTCTCATCCTCCTACAGAATCACCCACTGGCATCCCCCAGACCTCCCTGCGCCCTGAAACAACCTCAGTTCCTTCCTTCCTTCTTTCCTTCCTCCTTCCACAGCACTGAGCATCTCTGAGGGCTGCCAGGTGCTGCATTGGGCCCTGAGATTACAGCAGTGAGAGGAGGCCTGCAGAGCCACAGAAGGTCCCATTGGGAGATACTCTAAAGTGGGGTACACCTTCCAGCTGGGGCACACACAGACTACCTATCTATTCATCTCCTGATTTGGCTTGCACATTGATTCCTCCAAATTCTTTTTTTATATAATCTTAACAATTATCATAACAATATGACTATCTTCAAAAACTATTGAAAAAGTACCTCTAGGGACAAATATACTGGGGGCCTGCCCCTCTGAAAACCTTCCCAGTTATGTCTCTGTGTATCTGACCTCGTGGGGTGCATACCAAGTTCACCTAAAGGATGCCTACTTTGTGAAGGGTCCTTCCAAGCGGCTCCCTCTATACTTTGTCTTTTCCTGTAACTGCCTTACCTGACAAATTAGTATGAGGGCATTATACAATGGAAAGAAAATCTGCCTAACAGATAGGAAGCATTCATTCATATCAGGGTCTCTGCCAATCACTATTTTGTAACCTCATAAAAGTTATTTATACTCTCTGGGTTTAAGTTCCTTTGTCTATAAAGTGCAGTAAAAGCTAGGTGATCTCTCAGGACCTTTATTCATTGTATCATATCCTCACTTTCCTACTTAAAAACCTTCAATGACTTCCTTCAGGATAGAGAATAAAAACTATTTGGCCTGACATTCCTGGCTTTCTAGAATCTGTCCCCAATCTACCTTTCTAGTAATACTCCTCAAATTCAGCTCTTACCTCCAAGCAAACTGGCTTATTAGTACAATTCCTACATGATATTTCCATTTTCCCAGTGTGCTCCTGGCTCCTCCTGTCAAGCTGCTTAAGAAAGTAAGAATTCCCTAGAACCCCTCCCCTCCACGATGATGTCTGCCGTAAGCACCAAGATCAAAGAGGTCTCCCCTCCTGTCCCACAAACTGGAACTGGAGAAACTATCCCAAACCCTTACGCGTCTTCTGAAATGCACTGTTTTAGCATCAGATGTAAAAAGCTGGAGAGCAGAGACCACATCCTGTAAACACTGCACCCATCGCTGTACACTCTGCACCCATCCTCATTCCCCCATAAACTCTCTGTACCCACCCCATTCCCCCTGTACAGTTTGTCCTACCTAATCACCCCTGTATACTCTGCACCCACCCCATCACCCAGCCCTGTGACTCCCATACATTCAACATTCATAAAGACACCCTCCATGAAATAGGGACATGTTCCTACTATTTAAGATATTTTCTGGAAATAACTACTCTAAATGTGTTTTCTCTAGAGCACTCCCCAGCCTCTTGTCCAGATATTTTCTTTCAATCACTCATTCTATTTCAACTACTTTTGAAAATTAATCGGTCCTGGTATTTTGGTTTTTGGAAAAAGCTAATTGCACTGGCCATCAGTTCCCATAATTTCCAGATTTAAATGTCCCAACATGAGAATAAACATAGAACTACAAGATCATGAGGAAGCAGTGGCTACTGGAACTTGAAAGACTTGAGAGGGGTTAGCAGGATGCCCTGGTAGCTCTGACAGCATGAACACTTTCCAGTTTTTAAGGTAAGATTGGCATTTAAAAAACTTGGGTTTCATGTCAAGTCCCCTCCCCATGGAAAAGACACACTTGACATTTCTATCTTCTAAGCATATTTAATAGAAAGGGAGGCTCTCTAAGGGGTGCATTTTCCTTGGTTACCCTTCTGTGGATAATTATGTCAAGTTATAGACATAGACCTAAATCAAATCACAGAAGACAGATAATTGTCTTTGCCTGGTACAGCCACTCACCGCCACCACCCACCCTATGACAGGGAGAGCCACAACTGGGCTTTAACAAGCTGCTTGCTTCAAACCCAGACTGATTAGAGAGGCTGCCAATCTGAGCACACCCCACTGCTACACCTTACCAGGAACAATACCTGGGCATGCCCCCCACCAAAGATCTAAGGAGAAAAGGGTCAGAATTTTAGCTCCGGTGCCTTTTTCTCCCACTTTTTTTAGAATCAAGTTAATAATGGGACCCCAGAACCCTCACTAAAGAGAGAAAAATAGAAAGGCAAAATGCCCAGTTACACCTTCCAGAACAGATGTGTACCAATGTGAGGGCAAGTGTCTTTTCTCAAAGAAGAGGAATAATATTATATTCTCCTAACCAAGGCATGTACATGAGCCTACAAGTCACCCCATGAAATCTTCGGAGTCTTTGAAATAGGCAGAGGTATATTTTTGTTCCTCTGATTGTAAATGAACAGAACCAGAAGGTGTTATTAGGGTTCTGCTGAGTGCTGTGGCTTGCCTTCCAGGCAGCAGAGGCTGTCAAGTGAATGTTGGTTTTGGGTCCCCACATCGAGCTTTGTTGCCACAAAAGGATGTTCCTTACAGGTTACCCAAAGGGTGGGAGAGTTTATGCCCTAAGTGTGAGAGTCTGATGAGGGCATCAGAAAAGAGTTTTAAGGAAAGAAGATGCCTTTATGGAACATACTGTACCTTCTTGATGACCTTCATGATATTTCTGAGAACTGTTTTGGAACAAGGACAGACTTGCTCAGTGCTATGGCTGTAGCTCTTTCTTTCCTCTCCAGAAAGTATGTACTATAGGAATATTTTTCATCTTTGATTTCCCCTTTCTGGGAAGGAAAAAGCGAACATCATCCACTTTTCCCTCTGCTGTGAGCTCTTAGGACAAATAAGAATGAATGAAAGAATGAAAAAATGATTATTGATAAGTTTAGGTTGCTGGAGGTTTATGCTTTTTCTTTTTTGAAATTAAAAACCTATTCTGGTGTCTTCATTGAGATATGACTAAAAGAGCTATGAGCTCAGATGGTTAATTCAGAGGTCTGACCCTCAGGGGGTCATCCTACCTCTGCAGAACAGGTCCCATCACATGACAGTTGAATTTCAGCTTTACTTTTGTGATTTTTCAAAGATGGTCCCTTCCAAGCTTTACTTCAGACCCTTTAGGTAATTTTTCTAAGGCAAATATATGATTATTGACATCAAGCCTAATAATGAAGCCCCTCCCAACTGGGCTGTCATGCTCTTCTTGCCCTACCCCATAATTTCATCCTGGTAGCAATATCTCCTTCCCCTCCCACCACCACATTTAGATTGTGAGTTTTGATACGTAGAAACTCACTACTTATGTCATGTAAACCCCATTCCTGGCACCAAGGAAATGCTGAGTAAAACAACCATCAGAAGTGTCTATGTCGTTCAGTGTAGCCAAGGAGGGTGCTTGTGAGATTTTTACCTCATTTCCTATAGTACCATTAGCAGAGCTGCTTGTGATCAGATCCAGCTTTGGGGAGTTCTCAGAAATTCATTACATATGAAAGCAAGCCAGATGAGTCTCTAAAATCCTTCCTAATTAAGAGGCTAAACCCAAGAAAATGAACACTCAGGACAGACAGTCTTGACTGGAGCAGTACCAGGCTCATCAATACACTCAATTAATGCAGGGCACCCGATAGTCTGTGCTCTTGTTTTAATGACACAAGATGTCCTCCTTTTCTGCTCTTCTCTGGCCTTTCAAGGACCATGTTTGAATTAAATTATTCCACATTTTGTGGCGGGATACAGTTTAAATCAATAGCGTTACCATACTACAACTCTCACATTCTCCCTAATGCCTAATATTAGTCAAGTTTACACTAAAATTGATTAGTAACAGTGTTTTCTCTTAACACCCCCTTGGAATCTAACCTGCCCTCCCTTCAGCCTTCCCCAGGAAGCAGATCGGCATTGATTTCTATCTGATTACAAGACAGCCTGCCCTGACTTTCCCCAGTTACTTAAGCCAGTGTCTCATTTCGTGTCCTTAGAGACCATGGCTTCGCTCAGGCAGAGAGCGTCTAGACGGTATTCATGACCCATCTGTCTGGCACAGCCCAGCGGATGGCAAACTCTATTAGAGCCGAAACCGGTTTACCCCCTCCCCCTCCCATCCCTCTCTCCCTTTGCAAAGCAGGAATCTGACACTCAGAATTACTATCATTGTTGCAGTTCTCAAAATAGCACTGCCAGACTTTCATTAACATCCACGCTAGACTACTAAATATTTAAAGAAGTGGATAAATTTCATCTGAAGTGGGCCAGCCCCCCACACATGAAAGAAATAACAGAATCAAAATGTAAATCTAAGAGGTTGTTTTTATCCACGTAAATTTAGTGTCACAGCAGGAGGAAATGATGCCTAAGATTTATTGAAACTTTCCCTCTCAGTTGTTCTCTGCCTTTGTTTATTTGAAAAAGCAGAATTGCTTTTCAACACCCTACAAGATTTTAATTGGTAAAAAAAACCTCTTTGGTGAAACAAAGGCAGCAAACCAAAGGTGCCAGCGGGAGAGGGTACTACCTCTTTGGCAGTGAAGGAGGAGAGTGAACCTTCACAGTGACACCTCTCCGGCCTAGCCCCCAAAACACACGCAGGTGGGAGCCTATTGCCAGGGCCCAACTACAGCCTGATCAGGCTCAGCCTACCCGCCTTCTCGTCTTGTATAAATACCATCTTGGATCATTTTCATACAAGTCAACAACTGTTTTGCCTTGGACTCTTTTTTTAAGTTTAAAAAAGTGGTGGGGGGTTCCTGTCAAAAGAATACACACTGTTCAGAAGAACAGCTTGATTCACTGAAAGCGGCCTCTACACCCAGCCTTGACCAAGGTAGGATAGAAATAAGCAAATGGAATCTTCAGAGCCCAACAACACAACACACTGGAAGATCCTTGTCCTACTCTCCCTGAAGTCAGCATGATCAAGACTATAATCCACTGAGGGCTTAAGAATCTAGGAAGCAGGTAGAGGACAATTCATGCACCATTAGTCCGGCTGAAGCGGCCACAGTTGTCAGGCAAGATCTAGTGGGATTGGTGTTTCAGGATTCTTAGGGTATATTCCCAGCACTGAAATCACTGAGTTAAAAAGCAGTTCTATTTTGAATTTTTTTAGGAAATTCCACACTATTTTCTACAGTGGCTGTACCAGTCTGCCTCCCTATTAACAGTGAATTTAGGTTCCCTTTTCTCCACATCCATGCCAGCACTTGTTTGTTGATTTATTGACCATAGCCATTCTGACCAATGTCAAGTGATGACTAATTGTGGTTTTAATTTGCATTTCTCAGATGGTTTGTGATGTTGAGCACTTTTTCATTTGTCTATTGGTCGTCTGTATGTCCTCTTTTCAGAAGTGTCTATTCAGGTCCTTTGCCCATTTTTTAAATTGGATTGTCTCCCTTCCTGGTGTTGAGAAATATAAGTTCTTTATATATTTTGAATATTAAACCCTTGTCTGGCAAATATGTTCTGCCATACAGTCAGTTCCTTTTTAATTTTGATGATGGTTTCTTTAGCCATGCAGAAGCTTTTTAATTTGATGTAGTCCCATTTGTTAATTTCTTCCTTTATCTCCCTTATCCTAGGATATATATGGGCAAAAATATTGCTATGTGGGATATCTGAAATTTTAATGCCTGCATTTTCATCTAGGATGTTTATGGTATCACAACTTATATTTAAGTCTTTTACCCATTTTGAGTTTATTCTGGTATATGTTATAAGATGATAGTCTAGTTTCATTTTTTTTCATGTATCAGTCCAGTTCTCCCAACACCATTTATTGTAGAGGCTGTCTTTACTCCATTGTATGATCTTGCCTCATTTTACAAATATTAAATGACCATAAAGATGTTCATAGCAGCACTATTTACAATAGCCAAGTTTTGGAAAAAGTCTAAGTGCCCATCAGTAGATGAGTGGATAAAAAAACTGGTACATTTAGAGAAGATCCAAGATGGCAGAGGAGTGAGTGGAAGTTATACTAACCTCCTTCCAGGACCAATCTGGAATTATAACTAAATTGTGCAAAAATCACCCAGAACAAACAACTGAAAAATAGAGAGAGACAAGCCTTATAACCACAGACAGACAGAAGAAACAGCTACAGCACAACGTGACTGATAGGGAGTGCAGTGGAGTCATGGCAGAACTGGGTAGGCACCCACAGGCAGCAGCTGAAGTACTGGAGGGATATTTAAGTGGTCAGTTGGATCCCCCTGAGAAGTGTGGGGTCTAAACCCTAAGTGGTGGTCCCCAGCCTATAGCAGCACAGCCCAGAAAGTGCACAGATAACATCTAGCTGTGAAAAGCGTCAGGTTTGCTCTCTGCCAGAGATGGATGGCTGGAGATTCAAAGAGCTGTTCAAAGAGCCAATGCACAAATTTTCATTTTCAGCCACTCACCCTGGGCTCAGACAAAAGGGTGCAGGGGCAGAATGGACTAGGGATTCTTGAGAAAAGACTGGAGGGTGGAGGCTTTAGGGAGAGAAATGAGAGAGTAGCTACTGGGATCCTAGTGCTGAGTCATTCCCCACATTGCATGAGCCATCTTGCTCAGGCAGACCACTCCCCTCCAAGTGACAGCAGCCTGAGGGGAAGAAATAGCCCTGACCAAAGGAGGGACACTGCCCCATCCTGTGGTGCTTCAGCCTGACTGCTGAGTGCACAGTGGCTAGATTAACAACTGAAGGAGTCAGCCACAGACAGTAGATTCCTGTTAGTCTCAAACAGATTGCCTAAGGCCAGATGGGGTCACCATCTGACATCATCAGAGGCAGATCCAGGAAGAAAAAACAGTGCACCAGCACAACAGCATATAAGACGTGGTGAGTGGAGTGACTCAATCAACCAGTTGATGGGTAGGATCCACCAAAAAATGACCCAATGACAATCAAAACCCAATTACATCCAGACAGCCAACATACAGGACATAAAGGGCATCCCAAGAACATAAAGTTCAGGGGATCAAGGAGACTGACTACTGAATCCTTCAATCTTCTACCACAGAAGTTCATGCCACAAAGACAGGAAGTCAGAGCAAATTAATTTAAGAAGCAGAAGCAAACAACAAGAGTCTCCCCTAACATGAGGAGACAAAGAAACTGCCCCCAATTGAAAGGAAAGGAGAAATCTCCAGACAGAATGCTAAATGAAATAAGGCAAGTCAACTATCATATATTGAGTTCAAAATAATGCTTATAAGGAAGCTCAATGAGCTCGGTGAGAATTACCTAAAACTACAGGGAAGTTATAAGGAACTTACTGAAAACTACATTAACATGAAAAAGGACATAGAAACTATAAATAAGAGCCAGATGGAAATGAAGAAAAAAATTTCTGAATTGAAGAACACAGTAGAAGGAATCAAAAGCAGGCTAGATAAAGCAGAGGATCGATTCAGGAAGCTAGAAGTCAAGGTAGAAAAAAATTCCCAGAAAGAGCAAGAAAAGGAAAAAAGGCTCAAAAAGAGTGAACAGGTGTTAAGGGAACTGCAGGACAACATGAAACATAATAATATCTGTATAATAGGGATAGTAAAAGGAGAAGAGGAGCAAGGGATAGAAAACCTGTTTGAAAAAGTAATGAGAGAAAAGGTCCCTAAATTGATGAGAGAAATAGTCATACAACTCCAGGAAGCAGAGAGGGTCGCAATCAAAATGAACATAAAGAGGCCCACTCCAAGAAACATCATAATTAAAATGGCAAAAAATTAAAGGAAAAGAGATCATCTTCAAGACAGCAAAGGAGAAACAGAAAGTAACATACAAAGGAGCTCTGATAAGTCTAGCAACTGACTTCTAGACAGAAACACTACAAGCCAGAAGGGAATGGCAAAAAATACTCCAAATAATAAAAAGCAAAGATCTGCAACCAAGACTACTCTACCCAGCAAGGCTCTCAATTAAAATGGAAAGTGAAATAAGGAGTGTTCCAGACAAAAGAAGGCTAAAAGAATACATCTCCATCAAACTAGCATTGCAAAGTACGCTAAAGGGGCTGCTTTAAGAAGATGACGAAAAAGAGTGAGAGAGAAAGGAACACAGGGGTACAAAGGGGTAACATGGCAAAGAATAAGTACCTATCAATAACAACCTTAAATGCAAAAGGATCAAAAGCTCCAACCAAAAGGCATTGAGTAGCTGAATGGATAAGAAAACATGGTCCCCACATATGCTGCCTACAAGAGACCCTACTCAGGAAAAATGTCCTACACAGACTGAAAGTGAAGGTTTGGAAAAGAAGTATTCCAAGCAAATGGACAGGGAAAAAAAAGCCTGGGTATCAATACTTATATAAAAAAATTGGCTTCAAAACAAAGGCCATGAAAAGAGACACAGAAGGGCATTTGAAACTTCTTGAGGGAAGAATCCATCAAGAACATAAACATTGTAAACATATATGCATGCACAATAGCAGCACCCAAATATATAAGGAAAATCTTGGAGGACTTCCAGATATAGAAAGACACAGACAGCAAAATACTTATAGCAGATAATTTTAATACCCCACTGTCAAGAATGGATAAATCTTCCAAACAAAATATCAACAAACATATAGTGGGACTGAATGATGCACTAGATCAAAAGAACTTAACTGATATATACAAACCCTTTCATCCCAAAGAAGCAAAATACACATTCTTTTCAAATGCACATGGGACATTTTCAAAGATAGACCACATGATAGGGCACAAAACAAGCCTCAACAAATTCAAGAACATTAAAATCATATCAAGCATTTTCCTGGACCACAAGGGTTTGAAAGGAGAAACCAACCTCCATGAAAAAA
>VMDR010020014.1:0-17878 GCA_007922815.1 Macrotus californicus
ATAGCCAAAAACCCATATTCTATACAAACTTTTTCAAAATTTATCTTATTCATCTGTCAACCAAAAGACTGACACAATCCATAGATTGACCCTAATTTTCACTGAAGTAGTTTGCAAATATTTGCTATAACTTTATTTACCTATCTGCTTTCTCTGGTTTGACAACTAGCTGGATAAAGACAGATTTCTATTTAATCTTCACTATAAAAAAACATTATAGAGTGCTAACGAACCTGTGAATATTCCACAGAAGATTATTCACTGAACATTAGTTTAAGTTATAGACATACAGAAAAATAAAAAACACAGTGACTCATCAATTTCAGTAAATTTCAAACTATCCCATAAAACTCTGAGATTTCCAGTAAAGAAAACAGAAAAAGTGTTTAATGTATGCCCCAACAACCTAGATTCCCATTTAAGCATCTGGGGGGATATAGGATACGACACTCAAAGAAATATTGTATATAAAATTAGAAAACTGTCATTCCATGTGGTCAAAGTTCAGGCAGGAAAACAGAAACCCCACTCAGCACTTCCACAGGGAGAATTTAATGTGAGACATCAGCTCAGAGGGTTTGGAGAACTGCAAAGGCAAAACTGGAGTCGGGATCATAACTGCAGGAGGCCGGGGCTGCTTTTGTAAGCGGTTGGGACAAAAGGATGAATTCAGAGCTCTTGGAATCTGGAAGCCCATCGAGGAGTCCCTATTGGGCTGAGGTTCAGACCTTGGAGGAGCTGAAGCCAGTGGCCTGCGGTGGGTCTTCCGAGGTGTACTGTGGTGCTTGGTTGGGAGTGCCAGAAAGAGCTAGAACCTATGCCAACTGTCAATGCCAGGGCAAGGGGCCTTTGATGGGACGGCGCCATCAGGAACTGGTCAACAGGAAGCAAACATAAAGATCAAATTTCTTCCCCCGCCTCCTGCCTTAAGTCCCAGCCCTCGCTTCACAAAAAGCGTGGGTTTGAGCTGAGAGACAATAGCTTGATAAAGGGCATGTAGGCTTAAGAGGGGTTTTTCATAACCAAATCATCAACCTCGCCTCTAAGAACAGTAACCTTTCCATAAAAGCACATCCTGTGCCATTAGAAAGGGGCTGGGTCACTTTCATGAGCCAGTAATCTGTTGCTCAGACCTAGTGCTCACCCCCTAACTCCTGTGCTGCATTCTTTTCCATGGCCCGTATCACCTGAAATATTTATCCATTGCTCCTTGGTCAACACGCTCATTCTTGATCTTCTAACCTTAAAAACATTTTTTTTTTTATATCAGCATTTGTCACTAAACACACAGTAGTATTTTTGTGCAGGATGAATACATCTTTGGAACACATTGAAACCCTAGCCCTGGGGCCTTGGGGCTGCTTTGGCTGGTGACCAGGTGGACAGGTGGACGGAAGGGGGAGGGGCGGTGCCTGCATGTGAGGGGCGGCTGAACGCGTGTGTACAATGAGGCTGCCATTGTACAGAGAAGCACAGAATTAGGCCAAAAAACGTAACCGACAGACAGAGCTCGAACCAGAACTTGATAAAGGAGTTCCGTGTTCTTGTTCTATTTTTTTTTTTTTTTTTTTTGGCGTTAATGTTTTGGGTCAGAGCCTTAATGTTATATGAAAACAGAACTGCGGCCTGTGAACCAATTTACTAAACAAATAGCAGCTGTAGTAAAACATCTGTTTGGGAAAAAGAAAATACCAACTCATAAAATCCAATGAAGCACTGTGATCTGTACTTTCACAAATACGTGGGGGTTAGACATATGGAGCAGTTTGCAAAAGATGATCAATCATTCTATTAAAAAACAAAGTGTGAAGCAGGTAACTGTTAGGATCTTCACACCGCATGAAAGCCAGTGTCTGAAAAAGATTTTAGAAAATGATATGCGAATGTTTTCTCAGGAATGAGATGAGTCATTCACATCTCCCTTGCAGAAAGTAATTTTTTAAATATAAAACAGCATTATATCCCAAGATAACTATATTGTCTAGACTGTCACCAATAGTGGAATGATTGGCATAATGTAATTATACCAGGCTAAATAGAGTAATAATAACAACGGGAAGGAAAAATTGTGTGTGGAACTTGGGGAAGACATCTGCTCTATTATGCATGGATCTGCCTTATAATTCATCAGAGCCAAAGTGACTTGCTTTCTAAGATCAATCATTACAGGACCTCTAATAAAATTTTCAATGAAACTATGAAGAGAACGTAAACGAGGGACTGGATTTCATCCTTCTGTTGCTGGCATGGAAAACAAGCAAAAATCAATAAACAGAGCTGAAATGAAAAAACCAAGCGAGGCATAAGCACTTTCTGAAGAAGTTGTTGCCATCTTCATAATCACAGGAAAGCTGGTTTGTTTGTTTGTTTTGTAACCCTTCCGCTGTCCCTGGTCATCTTCTTTCTCTTTGAGGCGCAGAGGTTCAGTTAAAACCAAGGAAAGACATGACACCCTCCCCTCCCCAAATCACATCACTAGGATAAAGCAAATCAGAAAGCAGTAATAAATGTCAGAGCTATAAAAGCAAAGGCAGAAGCTAGGCTGCTTTTCTTACCTTTCTTGTACTTAAAAGTGAAATACCTAGCTGTTATCTTGGTGCCTGCAGAGCCTCCCCATTGTAGATTCAATAATACAAGAGGCTTCTTATCAGCAGCTAGGGTGACTGATTAGAGCTGTGATATGTTTAGACAATGCACTGTATTTAACTGAATTTACAGATGCCCCAACTCGGACACGGTAGTAAACGCCAGAGACTAATAGGAAATTAAACATGTACAATGGACTAACTCCATTTGCTCTCACACGGTGTAATGTGTTTAGTTAACTTACTCATAGTCACACTTTATCTTTTTCTCTATGGATTCCCTGGGATATGTTTCAAATTGGCCAGAGATTAAATCTTCTTTTCAATTTTTTTTGTTACCATTTTATGGCCGCTTTCCCTTGTTATTGGCCACTTTCTCTTGCAGAGATAAAGCTAAACAAGATGAGGGTCAGCACAGCACCCCCACCCCTCCCCCAGCCAACCCAATTATCAGATAGTCAGCAAGGAATGCGAGGGTGCAGGATTCCATAATATTAATATTAATATAACATGAGAGGAACAAAAATCAGTCACTTATTTGAAAGCAACGGTGTCTTGAACTCATTTGAAATTTAAATGTGAATTTTAATGCTCCTGGTATGTCGCACGTACATACATACACACCGAGTGGCAGTGTGGGAGCAGCATGCCCAGGTCAGGGGGCAATTGTTTTAACTCTTCGTTGTTTCCTATATTTGCTCATAGAAACAGCTGTGACTACTCAGGGGTCTACCTCTATGTGCAGCACAACTGTTGAGGGGGAGAGGAAAGATGTCACAGAGCTCTAGTACTTTTCACTGGGCTCACAGAGAAGGCAATTTATCATTACGCAAATGCACGGACAGATCTGTAGGTCTTCTTTGAAAAGGGGCTGCCCAGGGAGTGCTCCCCTCATTATAACACAGCAACGGAATCTGCAATGGTTTTGTTGTCCTTAGGAAACTACGAAGCATTCCTACATCCGAGGAAGTATATTACCTAGAAAGTGCAAAAGAACTCTCTGATCTATTCGGACTGTATTTAGACTTCCTGAGATGGTTAAAGATAGTTTCATCTCAGTACTGACCGCATGCCCACATGCCCAGGATGCTGTCCTTGGGAAGAGTGGATGAAGTCCTGGCCAGGTAGCTCAGTTGGTTGGAGCGTCATCCCAATATGCCAAGGTCGTGGGTTCGATCCCCAGTCAGGGCACATACAGCAATCAACAAAATGAATGCATAAATAAGTGGGAGGAACAAATAGATGTTTCTCTCTCTTTCTCTAAAATCAATCAATAAAATTGTTTTTAATTAAAAGTGGAGGGAATTAGATGCCCCCCAAACCGGTGACCAAGGCTGACATCAGTACTCTGGTGCTAATTAATTTTTGACATTTTTTAATGTAAACTAGCCAAAATGCTTTTGCATCAACCTAGCTTACAAAATAAAAGAAAATCTGGAGCAAGTACAATGGTCTGGAAAGATGGCCAGAGTGGGCAGTTTCTTGACACCATACATACTTCAAAGTCTAGAGATTTGAACCTGACCAGAATGATGTAGCAGCATAAACTCTACACACTCATATTTGAGCCTGCTTCTGAAATACCAGCCCCGGGACCTACTGCAGGTCAGCCCCAACCTGATACCTCGGGAGACCCAGCCTCAGAGCTATGATCTCAGCATCACCATGGACACTGACGAAGACCTCTTCCATTTCCGATTTTCTCAGTACTGTTCTTACTGAGTACACAAGTTATTTTTTTTTTCAGAATTTTGTACCCGATAAGACATAAATATTTAAACAAAACAGAAAAGAAACATGTGACTATGCTGATAACAATAAGTGCCTATATGGGCAGTCCTTTCAAACAGTTTTTTAACTGATTTTTTTTTGTGTGAGCAAGGATGGCACCAAAGGAAAACACTAGAAGCACAGGTAACCACAAAAACCACTAATAAACAAAGTTGATGTAATTAATTATCCCAAAGGATTATGACCATCACCTCCAAATCAAAATTTTACTCCATGGGGAGAACAGAGTGGTATGACATCAAGAGGTACTAATGCCATTTAAAAATCAAGTTATAATCAAATAACTATTACTCAGAAAAATGGACTTCGCAGTAATCATTTCTTTCTATATCTGAGCAGTCCAATAAATGTTACTTCTCTTAATCAGTTCTGATTGGTATTTGCTGTATGAGACACAGACAAATCTTTGACCAATCTTTAATTAGTATCACTGATGAAATATTTATTCTTTTAATTTGAATTTAGAAACCCAATAAAGCCATGTTTGCATCTTTTATCAACTTAAATATTATCCTCCTTTATTGCTTTTGCCATGACTGCAGAATCTGAAAATATTCTCCTGAAACAATGAGAATTTCACACATCCTGGGTTGCCCTGGTCTCATTGCTTTTAGGGCAAATATTTAATATAGGCGTGTGGGTCCTGCATTCATTTCAGTCCTCTTTCGGAGGGGATCATGAAGTAGATTTCCTCCGAGTGTCAAGAGACAAAAGGAAGATATTTTTAGACATCCTAAGACCTTCGTAGGGAATCATAAATTCACCAAATCACAACTTAATCCTCTCTGGAGCTGCCGGTGTCCAATTCACAGAAACGAAGGGGCTGGACAACATCACTGGGCCCTTGTTCAGGGACTGTGTGGGATATTCTAGTGCCCAGACACTGAACTCAGAAGCCAGCGTGCTATTTTTGGCTCTACAACTGATAAGCTGCCACTTCGAGCTTAACCCGTCTCCCAAACTAGAGACACGGTTACACAGTTCCCAAGTCTGACGGTTCACGGGGATTGGAGCTCATTTAAAAGAGGCAGAAATCACCAAGCATATTATTAAAATCCAATGAAGCAATCAGATTGCATCTTGCTATAAGAAACTTTTACCAATTTCCTCTAGTCCACAAAACACCTCTGAAATTAGTATATCCAAGATAATCTGGAGGGGAAAAAAAGAGGAGGGATTGTATCTTCTGAAAGACACACAAATAAATGTCATAGTATCTTCTCCATTGTTCAGAGGGGTCTCCAGTACTTGAAATCCTTTCCTAGTTATCGGTTTTAGAGTTCTCTTTCACTTTCTCTTTTGCATTTTACAATCTCCAGCGAAAGCTCCTTCTCTGTAACATATCTGTCACAAATGGGTGTTTGAAGAGTATGCAATGTTAGATGTCTGAGCCAGACATTCTGGTTCATTTGATACTCCACTGGCATTGTCTACCTCAGCTCCACAGCACGTTCACGGTTCCATTTCCCCGTAAAATCATTATCCATTGCATTATAAACTTTGCTAGGGCATGGGTCATAGGGTTTCTGTTTACGGTTGTATACTTAAAGCCTAGCACAATGCCTGGCACATCAACATCAAAAAAAAAAAAAGAGAGAGAACACGGACCTTTTCTCAAAGAAGGCAACGCTTACTCTGGTCCCCAGAAAGCCTTGGAAGGAGTCACCCCTTCTCTACCCTGGAGAGCTCACTGTATCCTCGCCATAGCTTCTGCCTCATAGCAGCAGACTCCAGGTGGGAGCAGGCTGGCGCTCCTACATCCCCACTTCCTCCCAGAAATAACAAAAGCGATAACCGAAGTTTCCAGCACCATCGACTTTACGAGAAAACACAAAGTCAGATCCCTCACTGTTTTAATCAGATTCAATAAAACAGAATGCTTTGAGATTCATTAAAGAATCTTAGCTAAAGACCACTTTAGAAGTAACAAGTCTACTTTTTTTTTTTTTCCTTAAAATAATCTGCCATGAAAGAGAAAGGAGACATAGCTATAAAAATAGCCTGACTGTCGACACATTAGCTAACATATACGATGTGCATGCTGGCATTTCCTGTCAAAATCTTCATTAGGAGTTAATTCTGTCAAACAGAATCTTGACCTACAATTCCATTTGGTGGTGGCTGTCAGCTTGGGTTTTGCACGTTTCAGTATTATTTAAAGGTACTTTTCCATATTTAATATATGATGGCTTACTGTACCTTTCCGCTGGCATTTATCACCTCTCAAGAGTGATCAGTCTCCACGAACGTGAAGTTCACTGTCACCGAAGGGCCTAGCCCTCATTTATTTCCCTATATAGTATTTGGTACAGAGCGGAGTGTACCATAGCAGGTGTGCCTTCAATTTAGAGGTCACACATTTAGCAACAGAAATATAAGTTATTAAAATAGACTTGTAATCTTTAAAAACATAAAGTGCCCTTAGAGTAAAGTCTAGATAATTGCACAGAATTCAACGTATATATTTTCCCTTGCTCGGGGCTCCAAAATGACCCTAAAGGTGCTGCTATTTCCCAAACCAGAGTTCCTATTGTTGGCAGAATTTAACACTGAATTTTGAAAAATATAAGCTGGTAATACCCCCATCAGCCAACTTTACCCTCACCTAATTTCCCCATCTCTGAGACAGGTTATCCAATGCAGCTGTGGGACTCAAAGACATTTCAAGAATATTTAGAGGAGTACTTTTTTCCTATGTCACTTAGCTTCAGCATGATAGAATCATCTTAATATTTTTCTTCTGAATCTTCTAACCATTGATTAGAACAGGCTCCAATCATGAATGTTGTAGAAGGAGCGATATGGCCGTGGCAGAAAAAAATAAGTACCTAAATCTTTGAATTTGATCTCCCTTCTACCCCATCCCAGCCCTACTACTTAATAACCATGTGACTTTGGGTGGGATGCCCCAACACCACGCCCCAAGCCTCAACTTCCTTTTCTGTAAAGATATGAGAATTTACATGTATTAACTCATACAGTCAGTATAACAGCCCTA
Source organism: Macrotus californicus (assembly GCA_007922815.1). Taxonomy (NCBI): domain Eukaryota; kingdom Metazoa; phylum Chordata; class Mammalia; order Chiroptera; family Phyllostomidae; genus Macrotus; species Macrotus californicus. The sequence continues at coordinate 7,375 of VMDR010020014.1, forward strand.
TAAGGGAAAAAGAAAAAAAAAAAAAAAACCAGAAGCACAAAGTGGTTTAGTAATTGCTTGAGGTTACTCAACCCAAAATGGCAGAACCAGGATCTAGCTATTGTACTACCTCTAAGAAACAGAACTAAGATTATAAGAAAGGATCTAAGACAGCGTTGGCACACAGTAGGTCCTCAATATAAATGGTGGGTTTTTCTTTCTCTCTCTCTGACTCTCTGTTTCTTGCATTTCCTTTTCACAGAAACCATAGTCGGATTCTCTTAGAGTCCCTTGAAGGATTAATTCAATAGATAGAACAGATACTAGCAGGGAATCACTAGATATACATCTTATAAGAGTGTATATAAATACTAAGTCTACTGACAAATTTAATACACATACGTGCACATGTACACACACATGAAATTTAACTAAGCCTCCAAAGAAGGTCCTTGGAATCCCCACTGCCAATGAGTTCATTCTCAGTATTGATGGAAGGACTCAGGCCACCAACACTACGCTGGATTTAGGGGGAGGAGGGGAGAAGGTCAGACAAGAATAAAACTTACAGCCTGCCCTTGAGGGCCCAGAATCCACCGGGGGACTCACTGTAATATATTACTAACTCACTGTAATATATGTTGCACTGTGCTAGAGATATGTAAAAAAATACATACCTCATAGAAATGTAGAGCTAGAAACAATTAATTCTGCCTGAAGATTCAGGAACTCTTCACAAAGGAAAAGCGATTTCTTCTAAGTACTGGGCTGTCAGGCAAAGATGGGGATGAGAAGGGGCGTTCCAGGTGGAGAGAATGACGGAGCAGAGCTCTGGGGGTGTGGAAAGCAGCCTATGCTCATGAGAAGAGTGTGTGACCAACACCTAAGGTGCCTGAAAAGGGTTAGGGAAATCATTTCGGGTCCAGTTGTGAACAGCTGCTTATGTGACCTGCTAGGGAGTCTGGAGTTTACTCTGTGCAGTGCAAAGAAGGATGGGAAGAGGCGGCACTGAAGACACACAGACCAGGGGCAGTCGCTTCTGTAGCCTGAGTGATGAAGGAAAGTGAACCGCACTAAAGAACTGTACTAAAGTAGGGGGCAAGAGAGAGGGATTGGCAGGGTTTGCTGCAGGTGAAGCCCACTTGGACTAGCTACTAAGAGAAGCAAGGGGTTAGGAACAGGATCAGCTCCAGGATGTGTCCAATGATAGTAATCTATATGCTTCATGCTCAAAGAGAAAAGGAAGGGAGGGAGGGAGAAACTAGCCTTTGAAGAAAAGGCAGGAAAATATGTTTTCAATTCTTCGGTGCCACAGAATTGAAGTAGATGAGTAGATAACCTGGGCCACAGTGAAGGGCACCTAAAAGAGGTGGTTGGAGTCCCTTCGCCAATTCCGCAAACATACAGATAACACCATATACTTCTCTTCTGTGTCCTTCTGCCTTCTACCCCCTTTCCCTGTCCCCCGCCCCTCTTCTCTGTGGTCTCTCCTAGGCACAAATACATCAGCAGGCTCACCCTACATGTCAGGGAGAACCCGCAGAATCAGCTGTCACATTCCACTCATGCTGACGTTACCGTCACAAGCACAATTCACGCGACACTCCCCAGAACCTCATTATCAAAATTCAGGTTCTCCCAAAAGTGCTCTGTGGGACTTACTGAATCTAAAAGCTCGGTGGTGTGTATCTCTGAGCCTGCAGCAGCACGGTGGAAGAACCTAATGCAGCGAGTGACTGGGACACCTTTAAGTTTCCTAGGCTTCTATGCTAATACTGCTCATAAAAGCCACTCATGGGAACGATGGAAGAGGAAACCAAGGAGAGACATGGGTCAGAATGAGTGGGATGACTCAACTGGTCTTCCTGGGTCTTGTCCTCTGATGGGAATTTTATTAGAACCAGTACCAGTGAAGAGATTTTAGCTTTTTGAATTGAACTGTCAATTGTTTTCTGCTTTCATGTCCTAAAGGAATTTCAGGGGGAATTTTTCTTTGGTTTGTAAAATGATTCCCCATGGACTTGGGGAAGTCTTTTGGAAATTTCTGGGTTACTCTTGGGGATTTTTCCTGAAATTAATTCTTCTTTAGAAATAGTTTGGTTATTAACTTTCAAAATATATTGGAATTTTTTTTTTGTATAAAATTGGTAGCATGCCCCCAAGTTCCTATTTACAAGATTCATAAAAATACTATCACAATGGTAGCATCTTATAAGAGGGGGAGTGTTTCTACTAACTGTTACGAAACCCTGTGTTATTAATCACTGCAATAAGAAGTCATTATTTTTTTAAAAATCTACAAAACACAGAATGTGTTTTTGACAATTCTTCATTACCCAATTTATTTTTGGCAGAAATGCTAGAAAATGTTTCCTTTGTATTTATAGAAATGTGTTATTTGTGATTCTGGGAAACAGACTATGAAATGATGTGGAAAGCACCTTAAAATGACGAGGCGACCGCTTCGAGGCCCATAATAACTATTTTGATGTAATGTTTATCGTGCCCAATCATCACATCATTTATTTTACTTAAAAGCACACGCCTCTCCATGCATCCCGACGTTAACAAGGATCACCTTTCACTGCTCATGTCCTCCGTAGAAAACTTTGGGTCGCATTCATAATGCTGACTGTTCACCGTGTCAATATTAAAGCCCCTTTTCAACGTTCTCCTCTGTTGTTTCTCTGGCCGTCCAAGTCCAAACACTAACAACAACGTCAGCGACATGCATTTGAAAGGTGATGGCTATGAATGCGAGGGCTGATTTTACTTTGCTGAGAACAGTATCTTCTGATGTTCATAAGCTTTTATTTCATTGCCAACCTCTTTCCACACAAATAGGTGTCCCTCTGCTATCTTCCCGGCTTCGCCAGTTTCACGAGGGTCTTAGCTTGGTTTCCAAACAGCACTCTGGCCGTCTCCACGGGGCCACATTGCCCAGGCAGCACTGAACTGGAAGTCCCTTCTCCCTGACTCCACACCCAGCTTTACAAAAACACACCAATTGCAGATCAAAGAGAGGTGATGTATGCTTTCATCCAGCTGACAGACGATTCAATTAAAACAGATCAGCCGTGGGTGCCTGGGCAGGTGGCTCCCTCCACCGCTGTCGGCCTCCCAGCGATTAAATCGTGGCGGAGATGGAGGGCCTTCCGCGCCCGTCCCCGCAGTCACAGATCACACGGTGACAAATGAGATGTTACTGCTCTTGTAAAGCAAGGCTACAATCTGTCAAAATCCAACATAATTTGTGACCCTCTGTGACATCCTCTTTCTCTTGCTCTCTCTCTCTCTCTTTTTTTTGACATTTGAATACAGTGATTGTACTAGAGTCAAGTCCATTTAAGTGAATATAGTCAATTCTATCTAAAGGAATACAGCCTGTGAGACCCACCGCGGTAGCTGAATATACATCTGCTGAGGACTCCAGCGACCCTTTGTGTTAAGTACATACCATTAACAATGAATTCTGATTTTTTCCAAGTTATATAATTTGATATCTTGACAGCCCAGACACTTAAAGCACTACTATTTGTTTTAAATGGCTTTATTTTATTGTTTAAATGTCAGTATCAAAATAAAGTAATGCATACAGTCTTGTCAGTTCTAGCGCAGGGGGAAGTGTTCCCGTTGAGAAGAGTCTTAAAAGAGTTTGTTCTAAAAATGGACTCAAAAGTCAATTGCGATGTCTCTTGGCTGAATCCTTAAATGACTCATGAAACATATTTATACCGCATTTTCTGTTTAGCTGGTGCATTTAATAAGGCACCGAAGCATAAACAGCAAAGGAAGCGGAGCATCTTAACTTACTGAAGTTGACATCGTTGCCAGGTTTTTAAAAAAATAGACTGACTCTGAGAAATAATTGAGGAGCGCTTGATGGAACCCACGGCCCTGATAAATGAACGGACCTTTCGGCGTGCTTTAATTGTATAATCAGCTGGATTATTAGGGTGGCTTAGTCTTAAAGGAAGAAAATAAAAGATTCAAGAGACTGGTTCAGGATAATTTCTAGTGTTTTTAACTACGAGGATGGCAGGGAGAATTGATTCTTTCATGCCTCCCCTCGGCTCAGACCTGTGTAGGGTTTACCAACCAGCCTGTCACATTTCAGAACCAGCATTGACTTTCTACTTCAAAGTGACTAAAGATCTTTCCCCGAAGACTTCTGTTGACCACAAACCTTTAGGCAGGGTAACGCCAGCCTTCAGGGAAATCACTCCAAAATAACTTTGTTTACAGAGAATAAAAGTATATCTAGACTCTTTGTGCACTTTTATTCTAGGGTGATACTTTAAGGTTCTTGGGCATCAAATGTTTTTCTACTGCGGAGCTCACTCTGTGATCTACGTGAATGAGCAAACTCAGGTTATCCTGCTCAGCCTGGTTTGGTTCCCAAACTTGGCACCTGTTTGCCCACATTTTAAAGTGTCCCCAAACAGTCCCACTTGATATAATGCCCCTGTTGATGACTTAACCTCAGAACCCGTATACAGAGCAGACCCCAGTTTAGGGCACTTCCAAGCATTTGGTTGGGACAGAAACATCACCTCAATTCTACTAGGGTGGATCTTTATGTCCCCTCCAGGCTTAAATGCCGGTCATCACTGAGTTGCTACTACTCCATGGAAAGGATGTATGTGATCCCAAGACCTACAGACCTTGCGGATGAAAGGCAGTGTCTCCACCTTAGTCTGAACAAATACAGAAGGCATGTGTTTGCTCTCTGCAGCCAGAAAAAGGTGTTGCACCCCAATCAATGGGCTCCAGGAACTATGGCCAGGAGCTCCACTTTGTCAGGGGTCCTAAGAAAGTGTCCTGGGTATTGGCTCCAATGCTACCTAGAAGCTAACACGGAACCACCCTGAGCTCCAGGGTGTGGATGGCTTCTGTTATCACTTGAAGCCCATCAGGAGGCTGGAAGTCAACCAGAAGCACTGCATGGGCTGCTCTCAACCAGATGGGGAATAGAAATGACCCACAAAATGCCAGTTCGGCCAATGTCCTCTTCGCTGTCGTCTTTCCCAGGTCAAAAAGTGTCACGTGAAAACTTTTAGAAAGGTTGATTTTTTTTTCTCTCCGTTCATCTTACTATTTCTCCACGTTGGTTATAAATGCAAATAGGTGACATTTGTTGCCCTGTACCCACGGTGATGACACACAGCCCACTGGCCTGCCTGTGTTAACAGGTTCCTTGGACTTCCTGTGAGTCCGGCCCACTCCCCATGTCTGTAAAAGCCTCTGAAGATCTGTCCACTGAGCTGCCCTCTGCCTCCCTTTCCTCTTCCTCTCGCTTTCCAGCTTTCAACACAGATTCTCTATCAGACACAAGGAAGACAGGGCCGGTGTTCACCTTCGCCTGTCGGCACCTGGGGAAGGAGGAGGGAGGTGGCAGAAATAGTATTTACTCCAAAGTCTTCCTCTGCCTCCACGAGGAGAATAAATTCTCCCCAAAGAGTCCCCGAGACACACACAGACGACTCTGCCCCCACAGGAATCCCCTATCACCTTTTCTTCCCCGTTTTCTTCTGTAAATGGAATATAAGACCCTCAGTGTACGTGGACCTCTCTCTTCAATAAAACTTGTGTTCTGCACCCGTCAAACGACATTGTCATAATATGACACTCACCCGATCTGTTTCTTTTCAACTTTTTCAATGTTTGTTATACGGAGTCGATTGTGTCTTCACTGCCTCCCAACCTCTACCACGCCCCCGCGTCTCATTAGACTGGCTCGCTAAAACCCACATACTCTCATGCAATGTTTCAGGTTGCAGAACAGAAGTGCCTACGAGTGGCTGACATTATCCAAACCGAAGGCCACTTGAGAGTGCCACCGAAAGAACAGCGGCTGAAGTTTATAAAGAGGTGACACTATTTATAAAGCATCAACACAATGTTTCCTACAGTGTCACATAAAGCCCGGACCCTCATATTGTTAAAGTCCTGGGCCTGGGCCCAATGTCTACATAAATAGCAACATGAACACAGTGTCATGAGCTGCTTCGCTTGGCCTCAAGTTAATCACAGGCATAGAATGGACCCCTTCCTGCTCATTGCTGGTCTGCCTTAAAGAAAAGTGTGGGATGAGGGAGACTTACAATGTGAGGACACTGAGTATCACACAGCAGAGTTCAGAAGAAGTCAAATTATTTGAGCACCTAGCAATGATCATATAGTGTGGTCATCACATCTGAAAACAGCATTTGATAACAGGAATTCTAGACTCTTGGCCAGCACCTCACCCACCCAGCACTTGTTACCACTGAGAGATGAATGTTATCTCTCTATTTAAGTAACCCACATAGATGTCCAAAATTAGACTGTAAAGCAAGATCCTTCTTGGCTAGAATAAAATGTTTTTTAACATCAATTTATAAATACTCTGAAAATGCAAGTCACTTGGCCTCAGCTGGATGACTAATGCATTACAAGATTTCGTAATACCCAAACCTTGGAAAGTCAGAAAGATTTAAGTTCAAATCAACATGCATTATATGGAAGGCTGATGGCATGAATATTTCACAGTAACGTTTCAATATTAAAATCCCCATATTGAGAGTCTGGAGTAACATACAAATTATATTTATAACCATCAAAAAAATCAATGAAGTACTTATTAGAGTATCATTAATAATAGTCATTAAAATTTTATGATCACTTAATAGAACACTAAATAAAGACAATTTAGCAAGTGCCCTATTTGCACGTATTTTAACAAGACTGACATAGTAATATCAGAGTCACACTGAACTTGAGAATAAAATTAAACTTACCCTCAAAAGAACAAATACATTATGGATCCACCCCAATAAATGTGCTTGTTTTTCTGATAGTGGGGTGAGCTGCCCTGACTCGTTGGTCTGCCTTTTGGGACAAGCTGCGGTATTATACAAGATATGCCCAAGAATCAGGGATTCAGTCCATGGATTGAGATCAGAATGAACTCAACAGGCTGCATAGGAATTGAGCCCGCCATCTTTGCCTTATTTAGTACTATGCCCTATTTTGCTCAAATAAAAACACTCGTACATAATTTTACACATATATAAGTACTCTATGTAATTTAACACATATATAAAAGTACCCCTCAATTTTACACATATAGAGGTAATACATACATAACTATTCTCATGTGTATACATCTGTGACTCACATTGATTTAAAACTTTTTATAATAGTTATGCATGTTCAAGTCCTTAAGCATTTTGAGGTATCAGTTAGTGGATTTTTCACAGCACTTCAGAACACCGAAGGAAAGAATTTTCAAAATTGTGACCCTCACAATTCGCACAAATCAAGTATAGAACATGAAACTAAGAACGTTGGTGAGATTTTTTTTTTTGCCTTATATGTTTAAGGTTAAGAATGATCACTATAATTCAATGAACTTGAGTAAATACTAGACCACTAGAGATGCTCCCGAAGAAATAGAGATATGTGGGCGCTCAGGGAAGACAGGTGCCCAAGGTCAACAACCAAGCCTTTTGAGAACAGCCATGCCATTGACACAGGTCACTTTGGTTTGCTTGGGAAGAGTGATTTACTGGCAAGCAATCCACTGGAACCCTTTGGGCTCTGAAGGGATTTGAGACTCATGGGTGGCAAATTCAATTGGCAAGGCATGGAGCGCCATGCACCCCAGTGAGAAAAACACCTTAAAATGTTTTGAAATTGAAATGCTTCTTCAATGTGCATTTGAGAAGCCCTGAATACACAATACTGACTCAGCAACACAAAACTGCTCCATTCTTGGTCCTTCCCAATGGCTCAGAAATCAAAGAACAATCCCTTTGATATTAAAGAGCTCTCAATATATGTAGAACATAACTTTTCATATCAGTTAGAAGCCCTCCACTCTATAATAGTGGGTAGTGTGGTTATTAAAAGTCTGGGCTCAGAAGTCCATTAGTGGGTTGAAATCCCAGCTCTATACCTTATCAGCCATGTGATTCTGTACAAGCTGTTTAACACCTCTGTTCCCCGATTTTTAATCTGCAAAATGGGTTAAAAACAGTACCTGCCCCAGAGCATTGTTCAGAGGATGAAATGACTGAATACACATAAAGACCTGCTTGCAGACCATCGTTATTATCTCCCACATTTTAGATCAGTCCATCAGAGAGCCACTTCACTAGTTTAAATGCCATGCTGCCCCCAGAGAATCCTATATTCCTAATTCAGTCCTTTATTCAAGCATCCATTCAATTGTTCGTGTTCTCAGAAAGAGTTTGGAGAAGGACACACCCCTAAAGAAGTGGCAAGCCAATAAAAAATTAATAAGGCCCACTCTGGGCAATAAGCATGCATTTTGGTGGGCTGGAGTAATCACTTGGCTAATCATTTCACTAATTCTAACTCATTCACATTACATCTTGGGTACAAAATAAGTAAGGGATTTAATAACTGATATGTGATCCAGGAGAAGGTTTACGATGTATTTTATTTGGCCCCAAGAAAAAAATACAGACGTTTACAGGGACGTACCTTCCTACAGGGTGGCAATCTCTTTTCATGTATGGTCCTGTGCTCTGTGTCTGTAATTACCATGGAAAACCTATTTTCTTAAATATTCTTCATTTTCAGAACACAGCTCAGTGCAGGGCAGTGTTTCCAATGATGGAGAAAAGGGGACTGATCTGTAAACACGTTTGGCTCACCAGTCTGAAATCTGCTTGGCCTTGAGATAATATCAATATAACCATCAAGCTTGGACACCAGATGTCAAGATACAGGGTGTTTTGCAATGAACCCTCCCATTGCATTTTGCTTTTCCATCAGCCAATGAATATGAATAAGACCCTGAAAGCAGCCTTCGATATGTATCCACAGCAGAAACTTAATGTAAGTGGCATATAAGTGATATTTATGTATAAAATGTTGCTTACTTATTCTAGGCTAAAGCACTCAGTGCACTAACCTTGACCTACTCTATCAAGATGGGCAAAAATCCAATTTATTATCCAATTAAAGAATTTTCTTTTCTTTCTGTTTCATTGGAAAATTATGCCTGTCTACCTCATGGTACTACTAAAGGAAACATCCTAGGGATATGTGCTTAAAAGATTTTTGACAAAGAGGTCCAATATCGAGGGTCACACACGGTAATTATTTTTGTCAATTCCATACATCCAATCAAAAGAGAGCCATGGGTCGCCGCCTTGTGTGCGTTTTTCTGCAAGGGGAGGAAAAAGGAGAAAGGGGAAGAGCTCAGCCCCCATGGTGAGGGTGTCTGATGACAAAGCCACACCTCTTTGAAGAAAGGATTCCCGTATTTTCCATCTTGAGTCCATATTGGAAGTTTTCAGCAATGACATCTGCACTTGGTCATCGTGAGGAAACAGAACACCCCACAGTGAACCAAGACATTTGGGGACAGGTCATCATCTTGGCTGTGCTGCTTTAGAGTTGGGTTATTGCTCCTTCATCAATATTTCCAAGTCCAGTCACACGTGGGGTCAGGTTAATCTGCCCTTTAACATGTCTCTTAAGGCCACCTCTTTCTGTGCAGTCTCACTGCCACCCCTCTCAGGGGGACCCTCGTGGTTTGACACTGACATATCTGCAGCGATGTGCTCTCTAGACTCCATGCCTGCCCCTCTCTCAATTCTTCCATCATAGACGCATGGGCACCTGTGACTTCCCTTAAGGCAGGGTCCCCAGCCCCTGTTAGGAATTGGGCCAAATGGCAGGAGATGAGCAGCAAGTGAGTGAAGATTCGCTCATGTTCCACCTGAGCTCTGCCCTCTGTGCCCATCCCCACCTCTGTTGAAAACATTGTCTTCCACAAAACTGGTCCCTGGGGCCAAAACAGTTGGGGACCACTGCCTTAAGGCACCAGAGCCTTAACTGATGTCTACTCTGTACAGAATACAGAGCATGTGTTGGGCTTGGTTGAAGCAACACCCTCCACAATCAGGGCCTGGTTGATTGCTCCACATCTCCAAATTCTGCCATTCACAACAAAAGTTGACTCTAGCCAGAAGGATACTTACTGTACTGTGCATGCACCCTTTAAGCTATACCTGTGACTTAAGCTACACCTGTGTGATTTTGCTGCCAACAATAACTCCCATGAAGAAAGCCCTTCCTTCTGACCTCTGCGGTTCTAAGAACTGGTATTTCTTTAAGAATGGCAAAAAGTTCACTTCTGAAGGACTTCTTAAAACACTCTGGTCATCCTTAATCAGGTCAGAAACTGAACTCTGATAGCCACTGTCTGCCCTGTTTATGTGGAACCTCTGCTGGGCTCGCATGAACTGTTCATTTTCTTTTACGTGTGCTTTGATCTTGCACAACTAACACCAGCCCTTTAGGGGCACAGACTTGAAATTCCCTGTACATGTTACAGTGACCTGTACATTGTGGAGAATTTGTTCACCATGATATTAAAAGAAATGTGTGTTTTTCCCTTTTCTTAAGTAGCTCCACTGGAGCACAAAGAAAAATTATATATGTAATTATGTAGCATGATATATGCAGTTAATATAAATTATATATATATATATATATATATATATAT
>VMDR010020015.1:0-17888 GCA_007922815.1 Macrotus californicus
ACCAAACCTCAAACTACTGTATTTCAGTATCTGTACTGAAAGCAATGCATTGTGACTATTATAAATGTTGCACATCATTCATTCACTGTATAGTAACTATTGACTAAAGGGATTTGTCTATGTTTTCTTCTTGTGGTTGTATATATCAGGAATTTTTTTTCCCAAAGAGCCATGTGTCATATAATATTGAACCACTTTGATATTGAGATAATTAATTTCTACCCTTGTTACTATTTACTAGTAATAATATAGTGCTATAATAATATTGTTCTAATTCTCATTAAAATTGTTGCATCCCTTTTATAGAATGTTTATATTTACATAAGGATTAAGTATTCTTTTCTTCTTATACCTGAGGATGAAGCTATGTTTTTGTGCTTTTTCTTTATCATTGGCCCTTCATTCCAAGCACTTTATGTTGTCTGTAAGGGGATCTATTTTTGCACTGGAATATCTGAGAATTGCAAAACTAGACAGAAGTTTCACAATAGATTTCTAAGTTAAATCATTTTCATTAAAAGGGAAAAAAAGAAAAAAAAATTACATGTGTCTGTAACTTTGTATGAAGTATTAAAAGCATATTTCTATGTTGTAATGAGTCACGAAATAAAGCTGTGACGGTTCTGTTGGTCTACATACATTTTTTTGTGTGTGCATTCGTAGCACCACCTACTGTTAAAGCAGTTTGGCTCAAAAGCAGAAGTTTTTGCCAAGGCTGACTGTCCTGTCAATCACGAAAGAGAACTGAAGGGATTACTTGGACATTTTAAAAAGGGCGTTTTGCACTTTCATGACTCAGTTAAGAAAGTAACTGAGATTAAGTAAGTTTAAACGGTTTTTAGTTAAACGTATTCTGCTTAATGATGATGAAGCTGTGATTTCTAAAAATCCTCTGTAGCTAAGACTATTTAATAAAAACCTCATTTCTTCATGTGGTAATAAGGAAGCGACAAATGTGGCCTTCAGCGCTCTTTTGATTTTCCAACCAAAAATACAAGGACGCAGGGTGTCAAGTGTATGGCGCGGTGCTGGGCGAGGTGGAGGGGTGAGCACACAGGGGCAGGGGACGACTGTGGGCAGAAGGTGACACTAACATCAGAGACGCCTTCCCTTTCTCCTGGAAGAAGTGCTGGTCAGTCTCCACCCGCGATTATGTAGCGCTCTGATGAGACATGGGGATGTATTTTTCACAGCTAATAAGCAATTAAAGTCCCAGAAACGATGTCTGTTTACTTTGGTACTGGAAGAACGCCCGTCAAACACCCCCTGCTAGCCCTCAGGCAGCACGGTGGAGCCGTGGCTCTACTCATGACCTTTGCTGCCCAGCTGTGCTGTCATGGAACGGGCAGTCCTTTGCCTGAGGCAAGGGTCTGAACTCTGAGTGCGTCCGGCTGACCACTCAGCGTCAGCACTGGTCTTTTGTCATCCCCCCTTGACGTTCACATGACAGCGGCGTCAGTGAAACTGATTAGAAACGATTTCTTTGTGAAAAATGACAATGGACAGAGAGGAACAAAACTATTGAAAAATGAAGAGTTAATTTAGATGAACATGTTACCCATCAGTCTTGATCAAAACTTTCTCCTATTTAGAGAAAATCCAATATAAACATTTACAGATTAAAAAACATCTGGAAACCTTGGAATATTAATTGCTATATTAAATGCAGAAAAGCATAACAGAAAATTAGCTATCTTTTCCAAGTGTTACTGAGTTGCCAGGCACCTCATTTAATCCTCAATTTATACCTGCCCTGTGAGGTAAGTAGCACTATTTGACATACAGTACATTGTGGCTCAAGAGGATAAGGAATTGCCCAAAATTATACAGCTAGTAACTGGAAGAGGGTGCTGCTTTTTCTTTTTTAAATTAAGTAACCATTTTTTAGAGGGGTAGAGAGGGAGAAAGAGAGGGAAATGTTGATGTGAGGGAGAAATAACCTGCAACCTAGGCATGTGTTTTTTTAATTTGCTTTTTAATATATTTTCTTGATTATGCTATTACAGTTGTCCCATTTCCCTCCCTTTATTCCCTTCTGCACTGCACACCCTCTCCCATCTGTATTCCCCCTCTTTAGTTCAGGTCCATGGGTCATATATATAAGTTCTTTGGCTTCTACATTTCCTATACTGTTCTTAACCTCCCCCGGTCTATCTTCTACCTACCATTTATGCTTCTTATTCCCTGTACCTTTTCCCCTTCTCTCCCCACCCACTCCCTTAATGATAACCCTCCATGTGATCTCCATTTCTATGTTTCTGTTCCTGTTGTAGTTGTTTGCTTAGTTTGTCTTTGTTTTTGGTTCAGTTGTTAATACTTGTGAGTTTGTCATTTTACTGTACCTATTTTTTAATCTTTTTCTTAGGTAAGTCCCTTTAACATTTCATATAATAAGGGCTTGGTGATGATGAGCTCCTTGAACTTGACCTTATCTGGGAAGCACTTTATGTGCCCTTCCATTCTAAATGATAGCTTGGCTGGATAGAGTAATATTGGATGTAGGTCCTTGCCTTTCATGACTTGGAATACTTCTTTCCAGCCCCTTCTTGCCTGCAAGGGTTCTCTTGAGAAATCAGCTGACAGTCTTGTGGGCACTCCTTTGTAGGTTACTGTCTCCTTTTCTCTTGCTGCTTTTAAGATTCTCTCTTTATCTTTCATCTTGGGTAGTGTAATTATGATGTGCCTTGGTGTGTTCCTCCTTGGGTTCAACTTCTTTGGGACTCTCTGAGCTTCCTGGACTCCTTGGAAGTCTATTTCCTTTGCCAGATTGGAGAAGTTCTCCTTCATTATTTGTTCAAATAAGTTTTCAATTTCTCTTCCTCTTCTCCTTCTGGCACTCCTATGATTCAGTTATTGGAACGTTTAAAGACGTCCTAGAGGTTCCTAAGCTTCTCGTTTTTTTGAATTCTTGTTTCTTCATTGTGTTGTGCTTTAATGTTTCTTTCTTCCTTCTGGTCCACACCGTTGATTTGAATCCTGGTTTCCTTCCCGTCACTGTTCCCTGTACATTTTCCTTTATTTCACTTAGCATAGCTTTCATTTTTTCATCCAATTTGCGATCATATTCAACCAAGTCTGTGAGCATCCTGATTATCAGTGTTTTGAACTGTGCGTCTGACAGGTTGGCTATCTCTTTGTTGCTTAGTTGTATTTTTTCTGGAGCTTTGATCTGTTCTTTTTTTGGGGCCATGGTTTTTGTCTTGGCGCGCCTGTTACGTAGTAAGGGGCGGAGCCTTAGTTTTTCACCAGGGCGGGGCAGCCACGTCGCTGCGTTGTGACGCTGTTTGTGGGGGAGGTGTTCTCAGAGGGGGCAGTGCCACTTACTCACCTCTCTTCGGGTTTTCAGCCACTTCCCCCGCTACCCACAAGCAAATTGAACCCTTCTGGTGCTGATTTCTGGGTGGGAGGGCTTGTGTACGCTCTAGGACCCTATGGGTCTCTCCAACGAGCTCTCCTGTGAAGCTGAGAGTTTCTCCCGCTGCTGCCGCCGCCGCCGCCGCAACCCCCACAGGTGTTTTCAATCAGAGGTTTGAGGCTTTATTTCCCCGCAATGGGATCCTGGGTTGCGGGGTCTGTATTGCTCCCCAGTTGTTCCTCCCGGTTTATCTGCACATGGGTGTGGGACTGCTTGGTCTGCCAGCTGCCGCCTCGCCCACCCCAGTCCACCAGCTGCCGCCTTGCCGTGGCTCCTCTCCACCCAGCTGCCTGTCTCCGCTTCTCTTACTGGTCTGGGTGAGTGTTTCTTCTTTAACTCCTTGGTTGTCGGACTTCCATACAGTTCGATTTTCTGTCAGTTCTGGTTGTTTTTTGTTTCTAAATTTGTTGTTGTCCTTCTCTTGGTTGTGCAAGGAGGCACAGTGTCTACCTATGCCTCCATCTTGGCTGAAAGTCCTAGGCATGTCTCTTGACTGGGAATTGAGCCAGCAGCCTTTTGCTTTGTGGGATGACGCCCAACCAACTGAGCCACACTGGTAAAAGCCAGAGGGTTCTTTCTGGTGAAGTTTGGTATCAGTTAAAATTATCCTGATCAGTATGGTATCGTTATATGGTATTTATTGGCCTGTGTTGTGTGCCAGATACTTTGCTAGGTTCTGGGGATACAGTGTTGAAGACAACAGAACTCCCTGCTCCAGTGAACTTAAATTTCACTGGAGAAATTATATTCACACTCACAATGGATATGTGGACAAACAAATACAGTGAATTCGGACAGCAGTAAATGCCAAGATGAAACATGGTAATGGGACAATGATACAGAGGAATCCGAGATGGCCCAATGGAGGACTGACACTTAAGCTCAGATCTGAATAAGATGAGCAGAAGGCGCCAGCATTTGAAGATGGGCAAGGAGTACATTCCTGGAAGAAAGAACACCTGGTGCAAAAAGCCCAAGGGAGAAAAAGCTTGGCAAGTTGGGGAGCAGGGGAGAGAGCTGCAGTGTCTCCAGAGTTGGGGGGATGGACTCAGAGAGGCAGAACCACGGTTAGGTGCCTGGACTGCATGGTCAGTGCAGTGGGGGCCACTGGAGAGCTTTAAACAAGGTGCTGGTCTGACCTAACCCCTGTTTTCAGGAAGCGTGCTGGCTATATGGGGAGAAAGGACACTAGGGAGGCTAAGTAAGAGATGGTGGTGGGGGGTGGTCACAACAGACAAAGGGAAAAACAGGAATATTCAGGGTCTGACAGGACATATGGATGGGCAGAGGGAGGGAGGCTGTCAAGGTGACTTTTTAGTTTGTGACCCAAAAACTAGGTAGGTGGCTGTGTTTAAGAGGCAGTTGTATTTCAGATTGGAGCTCAGAGGATGTGATAGGAAAGATAAAAATGTGTGAATCATGAGCACATGAGGTGGTATTTAAGCCTTGGGACTGAATAAGTTCTGAGACCCTACCATGTTTAGAAGAGAAGCCAGCACAGGAAACAGAGGGACAGGTAGGTGAGGAGGAAGAAAATCTAACAGTATGACACCAGAGATAGATGCTCAGAATCAACTGTTTCAGGAAGGCAGAAGTGGTCAATTGTGTCCAACACTGCTGAGAAGATGCACCAGCTAAAGGCAGCAAGAGGCCATTGAATTTGGAAAGACAAAGGTCCTTAGTGACCCTCAGAAGAGTCATTTCAGAGATTGACAAGGATGTAGGCTTGAGGGGCTCAGGAAAGAATAAGAGGTAAGGGGGGGAAGATGGTGAATATACACAACTCTAAAAAGAGTCTTCTGTTGAAGGGAAGCAGAAAACACGACAATAGCTGGATTATAAAACTTTTATTCCTGTCTGTTATAATAGTATAGGCTGCACCTGAGCCATATCTCAACTTTCTCATGTTTTTTGTTTTTTAACCTTTAGCCATTTCTCCTACGAGGAACCTTACACACTGAATGTTGTTCAAATCTCCCTTAGACAGCTAATTCACAATTTACTATTTTATTTATTTCTAATATGTCTTAGAAATGTAAAATAATACCGCTATAAACACAGACTATCAAGAGTGCTTGGAAGTACCAAACCTAATTTTAGAAAGCGGAGAGGCACTCGCAAATGGAAATCAAGAGTGTTTCCAGGAAAACCCTGGCAGCCTGCGATGCTACTCAAGACATTCTCCTTCTGATATGACTATCATGCCGGTCTCTCAACGCAACTTAACATTCTTAATTATTTGGCAAATTATTACTGTGTCATTGCCCTACAGCAACACAGTGAAAGCTCTAAGGAAGGTAATACAATGATAAAATGCAAATTGAAAAACCCAGAATGACTAGTAGGATTTTATTAGGGTAGCATTCCTATAACCATAAAATCTCTTTAAAAACAAATAGATGTTTCAAGTGTCTTTGTTAGTGATCCAAAATGAACAAAAATTAATAAAATTAACTCTACATGAACACATTTCAGTATATGAAACAAGTCTTCTGCAGTTTTTTTTTGTTAACATTGAGACCTAACTGACTAATAATTAATGGGAAAACTGTAATTGATACAGATGCAAAGGTGTTACTGTACTTTGCCAAGGTAAAGGAATACATTTTTTTCTAATATTCTTATGTTACAAAATAAACTTTACTGGGCAAAAAATTATTTTAAATCTCAGAAAAAACAGGCATGTTGAAAATATAGACATTGCATGTACATAATTTTAGAATACTACCAGGCACAAAAATGTAACAACATCATTTGAATGCAAGAAAGTGCTATAAAGCCACGGGTCGTCAAAATAGAGAATAAGAGATAACCTGAAAGAAATGAAAACTCAAGATCACGAACAGTGGCAAGTGCTTCTAATGTATAACAGCTACTGAAATGATATGGGGAGAATGAACAGAACTGTCTTCTGAGGTGCTGATGACAAAGAACAGAGGTGGCTTTAAAAATGCAGAGATGCAGTCAATTAACTTACCACCTTCTTCAAATAGAAGTGAGATTCGCTGGGGAGAAGGGAAGCACCATAAGCAGGACATAAGACAGTTAATGAAATGCTTTGTACTTTGGTGGAATACTATTGCAATGGTGAAAATGATGTAGGAATCAGAAGCATATTCTGCTGAGACACTAGGTAATTGACACTTTCCCGAACTGGAAAACAAAACATTATATAAGAAGGCATATCAAGTTATTGACTAAATCAAATCTGTCGTAAGAGCAACTCATGCCTAGTGACACAGCTTACCAGCTGCCACGACCCTGGGATCTTCATGAGACTGGTGTCTGCCAGCTGCACGGTGGTCTGCGTTCTCATTCCACCAAAGAACGTGAACTGCAGAAAGAAACCCAAAATAGATTCTAAAGTCTACAGCATTACCAAAAAGAAACACAGAAAAATTAATCAGATACGTTCAGTCTTACTCTTTCAATCCAAATTGTATCAAAAGGGTAACACCAAGTGTGTCAGTGGTCAGATTTGAGATGGGTCAGAGATGTGGGAGAGATACTTATAAATTGATCAACAAACTGGTTTTGTAGATGAAACAGGAAGCTGGACAGGGGAGCTAACGTAATACAACAAAAGACATGGATAATCAACACTAGACCCGGTGTCATTACTTCCTACTACATTTTACTTTTTAAAAAAAAATCATTAAAAAATTGTTTATTACTGAAAATTTGGATACAAAGAATAAAAAGTAGCATAATTGTAACTGCCCAGGGAAAGCTTCTAGTAATATTTAGTGTATTTTCTTTAAAAAATATGAGCAAAATAAAATCAGGTTTCATGGAGAGATGATGTATATATAATAGACATGTATGTCTGTGTGTGTATTACAGGTATATTTTATACATATATTCTGATTCCTCTGCCCTTATTCCCTAGAGCAGCAGAACAACGGTAAATTCCCTGCAACCCTGGGGTGAACAAGTGAGACAAAAGTGGTTCCCTAAACATAACAAATTATTAAATCTCAGAGCTGAGTGCTGCCCAGAAGTTAACCATCATCCCCATCAACCTCTCCTGCCCTCAAGCTCCTATGTGTCAACTGTTTCCACTAAAATCCTGGTAGTCAGCTGTAGCTTCAACAATAAATAAAAACTCTCCCCTCCTTTTAGGATCTTAACCCACTTGGGCTCTTATAATCACTGCTTTAGATTTTTCACAAATCATCTTTGTAGTAATCTTTTATAATTTTCCTGAGAATTTAAAACATAGTCCACAATTTCATGATGCGAAATACTACATGCCACTTTTGATAACATGAGGATTTGAGTGAGGGGTTGTTAGAGGCATATCTAGCACTGGGAGGGGCCGTCAATGAATTTTTGTTGTTCTGCTTTTAAAAAGTTAAACCTGTGTGTATTTATAGCAATGTGTGTTTATACTATAGTAAAACTGTATAGTACTTATAGATCCAAGAACTAAGACCCATGTAACATCTACCAGGATGGAAATCTGCACTGAATACTTAAGCTGATGACTCGTAGCATACTTCCAAATATGGAGCACTTTGTGCACTCTGCCTCCAAATTCAACACTCCAGGATCCACCCAGTTCAGAGGGAGCTGTCCGAAGATGTACGTTTTTCCCTTCATCATTTCTTCATTTGCTTCTTGGCTTAGGAATATAGTTCTTATCCCTACTGTTAACTAAATTCATCTATATTTTATTTTTGTAATTCTATTCCTTTTTTCTACTCCAAGTGGTTGACAAGGATGTAGGTCTACCCCAAGTAATTTTCTTTTAAAAAAATCAAAAAAAGTATATTGAGAGGGATATAGGATAAAAAGAACAGACATTTTCTTGAAGCTCCTTACAGAGTTTATTTTATCATTTTGCTGTGTCACGGAAAACAATATTCAGCTTTGAAACAGGCTTCATGAGGTGTTAACACTCTAAATAGTAAGAGTAAAACAGGTTTTTTCCAACCCTTACAATTACAAAAAAACCTGAAAATTTGGCAATAAAAATCAAAATATATGCCATAATGAAAAAAGAGAGACAAACTGACCCAAGGAACTTAGAAGCTCACCAATACCTTTCCCAGTTTCATAGAAGAAATGGACAACTGTACCTCTGTTGAGTGCTCCATATTCTGTGTGGAAAACTCCGACTAGTTTTGAGTAGCCTAGATTGACATGGGCAGTAACTGCCCTTTGAAAGGCATCACCCCACAGAGCCGGCCCACCTGGTTTCATCTGAAAAGTAACCAGTTCGTAGACTCCTAGAGTAGGGAGAAAAGTAATTATTTTACAAAAGATATTCAAAAATTTCTAGTCAGGTTAGCCTCCAGCGGAAGGCTAACATACATATATAAATGTGGAGGATCGCACATGTATCCATGTTTATGTGGACATATATATGAATTCTTTGCATTATTTTTCCTTGCTTTTATGTTTAGAAAGTCCTTGTCCATGTTAAGGGTCAGCTGTTAAGTTTATCATGCAAAACAGAAAGGAAGCTATGTCAAGCTATTATCTGAAATATTTTTAATCTATCAAATTTGTTAATAAAACAAACATTGAGAATTTGTAATAGGATTAGGATTTTTGCCCAAGTCTACACTTTTAGGTAAGAAATGAGTAAGAATTTTCTTTTCTTTTTTAAAAAAGATTTTATTTCTTTTATTTTTAGACAGAGGGGAAGGGAGGGAGAAAGAGAGGGAGAGAAACATCAATGTGAGGTTGCCTCTCACACGCCCCCTACTGGGGACCTGGCCTGCAACCCAGGCACGTGCTCTGACTGGGAATCGTGCTGGCGACCCTTTGGTTCACAGGCCGGTACTCAATCCACTAATTCACACCGGCCAGAGTAGAAAAGAATTTTCTGATCTATATTTCCTTCTTTCTAATTCTGAGAGAAAACACTCTGTTTGTATAATTTCCCTCTATAGGATTCCATTTCGAAGAGGAACAGCAAGCAAACAATGGACCCAAAGTGATAGCTGAGATTTTGAGGGAAAAAAATCCTAAAAAAATGAAGGAGATAGGCCTATTATTCCTAAATATCCAGGTAAACACTTGAAAAGCATTTTACCTCCAGTAAGAAGGATGGAGCAGATCAAGAGAAAAAAAACAAAGGGACAAATAGATTTGAGAAGTAAAAGAAAAAAAGTATAAAATTACTAGAGAATTATGAACAACAAAGAGGAAGAGAACCAAGACTTGACACGGTTCTAGAAGCCACTCAGTTCATTAGACAGTGCTGAAAGCTGAGGGGAGGTCTGGGTGGATAAGGATCAAAGTAAGACTAAGGTAACACTACAAAATTTGTGTTACAGGAGAAACACAATAATGTTTAAATTAGTTTATGCGTTTTAAAAATCTGACCTTTTTTAAAAACTAGGTTGAGGTAAGTATTTCCTTAAAGTCAGCAAGAAAGTGAAATCAGCAAGAAGACAGAACTTTAGCAATTATTTTCAAACTGAGAAATAAGAAGAAAACAGAAAAGTTAAAATACAGTAGTAGAGCTTAACAGTTTAAATTCATTCATTCTCCCCAGTCTTAGAAGCCAAGATATACTTCATGTTTTAAGATTAGCTACACTTATACTAAAGTATGACAAAATTTTATAAATTATCCTTTCTCTATCTATCTATCTATCTATATATTTTCTCTGCTGTAAATCCCCAACTTCTCAACCGTTACTCCCCAACCCATGTCAGTTTTTTATATTCACACCTAAACTTTAAGAGCTTTTCAAAAATTGGAAAAACACTTCTGATGCTCATTTTCTTAATGAGAAGCAAAGAGCTCAAATTGACGTCATGTCTAAAATCACAACATATTCCTCTCTAAGATAAAGGACTGTTGTGTTTTTTTCAGTGACATTTTAGTTTTTATAGTTTAATATCTTTAGTAATTTATCAAAATTCGAAGTGGCCAGGAGGGAAGGACTTACCTGCCTTTGGAGGCTTTTCTAATTTGCACCACGGCACCAGGTAATTAATCTCACTCTCTTGCTTATCAAGAATAGCCAAATTTGGAATGAGAAATTGTTGCCATTCCTTATCTTTGGCTAAGGCTTTCCGAACTTCAGTTCGATGAGTATAATTATCTATGGGAAGAAAAAGTGTAAGAAAAGTAAAAATTTTCTATTTTAAAATCAGTGCCAGGAGTGTCCAACTTGTGGCCCGCGGGCAGCATGCGGTCCAACACAAAATCGCAAATTTACTTAAAATCTTTTTGTTCATCAGTTTTCATTAGTGTTTGTGCACTTAATGTGTGACCCAAGACAACCCTTCTTCCAGTGTGGCCCAGAGATGCCAAAAGGTTGGACACCCCGACAGATCTTTTCTGGATTTCACTTAATTCAGCCAATGTTCATTGAGGCCACACAGGAACACCGAGTTATTGCCCTCGAGATATCACCTCTCCCCCCAAAACAGATGTGACATCTGTCCCCATGTTTCTCATGGCCTAAAAAGGGTGTAGAAATGTAAACAGCTAATGATAATGCCATGAGTGGACTTTACAGTCTCTACCATTTAGTAGGTAATTGTGTGACTTGGGTAAGTTATTGAATCTGTGTCTGTTTCTCGCTGTGAAATGGGGATAATGATACAGTATCTATACCTCCGGGTTGTTGTGAGGACAAAATGAATTAGTACACGAAAGGGGCTGGGGACAGTGTTTTGGCAGCTAGTTAGTACTTGGTATATGTTAACTGTTCTTGTTACTGTAACTGAAACATTTACACTGTTAGTTTGGGAAGACTATTTGGCTTTGGTGGTTGTGATGGTGGTGGTGGTGGTCAGGTCCAGGTAGACCTTGAGTCAAATTTCACATAAGATGCATGGTTACAGCCTCATCTTCCTTGAACACCTTCCAAAGAAATAGTGCTGATTCTTGTACTTATTGTCATCCATTCTTTGACTCAGTACTATTTCTCTTCTGTTTGTTACCCAAACAGGTATATGTATTTACTAACATATGGGCCTAGTACTATGTTTACATTAGGGCCCCCTAAGACTGATGGTAAAAGTTTTCCATCGTTTATGCCATAGATGAGGAATAACATTCACCTCAGAGCCTAAGTCAGTTAAACCAGGACCTTACTAATAATTTTTAAATGGGACTCAGTTGCACATTAAAAGCACAGATTGTGTTTTAATTGGGTTTGTTCTGTTACAAGAGGGAAAACTCCTAAACTGTGACCATGTTAAGTAGAGAATGAGTACCTTTCATATTACGGTAAATAAGTACTTTATATGACCAATCATTAAATGACATTATTAAAAGTGCTTTGGATATCATCAAGTCCTGATGTGGACTTCACGAAGATTCGACACTGGAGCAACATTCTGGGGATTCCTGTAACTCATTCTCCTTCCTGCACTAAGCCAGGGGTAGGTCAGCTTCAACAGGGGGAGAAGGCTGATTCCTCTGCCCTTATTCCCTAGAGCAGCAGAGCAACGGTGAATTCCCTGCAACCCTGGGGTGAACAAGTGAGACAAAAGTGGTTCCCTAAACATAACAAATTATTAAATCTCAGAGCTGAGTGCTGCCCAGAAGTTAACCATCATCCCCATCAACCTCTCCTGCCCTCAAGCTCCTATGTGTCAACTGTTTCCACTAAAATCCTGATATTCTGTTGTAGTTTCAACAATAAATAAAAAGAACTCTCCCCTCCTTTTAGGATCTTAACCCACTTGGGCTCTTATAATTACTGCTTTAGATTTTTCACAAATCATCTTTGTAGTAATCTATTTTATAATCTTTCCTGAGAATTTAAAATGTCGTCCACAATTTTATGGTGTGAAATGCTAGATGCCACTTTTGATAACATGAGGATTTGAGCGAGGGGTTGTTAGAGGCATATCTAGCACTGGGAGGGGCCGTCAATGAATTTTTGTTGTTCTGCTTTTAAGAAGTTAAACCTGTGTGTATTTATAGCAATGTAGATCCAAGAACTAAGTCACATGTAACATCTACCAGGACGGAAATCTGCACTGAATACTTAAGCTGATGACTCATACCGTACTTCCAAATATGGAACACTTTATTCACTCTGCCTCCAAATTCAACACTCCAGTATCCAACCAATTCAGAGTGAGCTGTCCGAAGATGTATATTTTTCTCAAAATTTTCCAGAAACTCATTCATCTTTGAAGGCTTAAGATAATAGGTACGAAATTCATAGAATGTTCCATCATATTGTCTAGGTCCTGTGGCAAAAGATGAGTACACCTGAAGACAGAGAAGGCAAATTCAAATATTTGGGGAAGGTAGGGTTTATAATATTGTGCTGTACTTGAATGTGAATTTGGAAACAAGGCACAATCATTGGACTCATTGCCCATGTTTGTACCTCTGCTGTCATCTCTCTTTGGACCTTTGTTTAGAGATAGGCCAATTAAAGATAACTAGTGTTAAAAATGCTGAATAGCTACTGTTTCCGGGCAGAGGTCCACCATTAACCACCTTTTCATAAGAAGTTAATCATAAGGAGGCAATGGGGTCTGAATCAGAGTCCTTTACCCAAGAACTACAATTAGGGATTCAATAAATTTACAAATGTTTTACCTTATTTAGCCAATAGTCTATGTTTAGTAGATGCTATATGTGTTACAGTTATGCATTTAAATGAACTTTATAAAATATGCAGGTGTTCTGGGAGGCATGATGAAAATGTGTTTACTAGCAAAAAACTCTTTATGAACGCTGTAAAGGAAAAATCAACAGGTCAGAATCATCAGAATGATTATTAGGTTTAATTACAGATGAATCTGAAGAGGGGCATTTAATACATCTCATTTTACCAGGTTGATACAAACACGCTTTAAGAACCATTAGTTCTTTCTGTATTAGTTACGTGCTCACTATATAAATTTTTTTCTAATTTTGTCCCCCGAAGTCTGAGTGAACTTAACTTTAGGCAGGAAATGTCCATACACAGGTGTATGCACACACATGCACATGGCATTTGTATTTACAAACCCACCTTATTGTAGGTTTGGTTACCATCTGCCAATTTTCTGAAGTTGATTAATCAGAATTACCTAGTAAAAGCTTTGGTATAAAGTTATGCACAAATTATACTGACTACTTAGTATGTCAGATGAAATCAGTAGACTGCTTTCCTTGACATACTTTTGGTTAAAACACACACAAGCATCTATGTATTGTATGTAATTGTGTAAAATGTTATAATTGTAATTATCTATTTCAGTCCATTTCTACTAAAGTTATGTTCCTACTGCCCAAGTGTCTAAACTTCCTTGGAAAGCAGGTATTCCCACCAAAAACAATTGCAACTACTCCTACTTTTGGATGACAAGCTTTTTGTGTCATTTTAACTAAATTCTAGTAAGACAATGTTATGCCTAGCATTATTGTTTAAAAATAATTATATATAAAATATATCAGAAAATGGGACAGTGGGGGTATTTGTAACAACTGCTTTTTAGGTTTAGATTCTCAAGGCATTTGTACTTGGAAACAAACATGTGGTCAAAGGTATCAAACCGAGGGTCCTTATGACTTTAGATATAGTTTTAAATCCTACTCTAAAAATAATCTTTCTCTCTGTCTATACCACTCAGAGACCTAGCCTTTCCACCAGATAATCAGCAACCCTCGAGATAGCAGAAGACAGTAGCCCAGACCTGACTAAAGGTCACAGATAACATCTTGACGTAAGTTTTGTTTCATTTCCTTATCTCTAAGGTGGTACCATCTCCTGGCTACTCTCCCATGAGACCAGGAAGCTAACCTCAAGACCTGAAGAAAGAATTCCTTACCTTTAACCTTACCTCTGCCCAACAAACTCCCAGCACCACCCTGAACCCTTAAACCATAATATCTTGTGATTTTGCTGTACATGTCATCAGGGAGTTCAAGCCTTTAAGCATTATTAGCTTCCCATTCTCACCGGTGGCACCATTCATAATAAAATAGATAATATTTCTCCACTGCAATTTTTGGTTCTGCTAGCACCGGGTGGAAAAACTTCTGTTCTGTAACAGGTACATATTTTTACCTTTTGCAAGAGGAACTGTAACAGCGGAAACCCAGTGAAAGGTTAAACAGCAGTGAGGTAAGTGTGTGCGTGCTTGGGAGCAGGAGACTTTTGTAGCATGCCAGAAAGCTGAACTATGCTGGGGAAGGATTCAGGCTCCCTTATTTTCCACATTCCGTCTCATCTTCAGCAATAACTTCCAATTCACTTATAAGAGGACATTGGATAGACATTTAATAAAGTTAAGAATAAAGTTGTAAGGAATAATTCTTGGCCTTGCCCCAGTGGATTGAGAATCGAAAAGATAAAGACTGTACTGCTAATCCTGGGTGAATGGGCCATTATTGGCTCGTCTTTAGCCCTCACCAGAAAGACAGTCCCTAGGTAAAACCCTTCCGAGCCTGGCCACAGAGGAAGGAGAAAAGCCTAGACATCAAGAGGAAAAGTATCTCTGGTTAGATTTACAGACCAGACCAATTTCCAACAGTTAAGGCTGAATCACAAACTATTTTGTACATTACTCATCTAAGGTTAAATAAGTTTATCATCGTACAGGGTGTGGCAAAAGTAGACTTACAGTTGTGAGTGCGCGAAACAGAGTATTATTACTTAAGCATTACTGTATTATTCCCCATGTAAGCAACTGTAAACCGACCTTTGCCCCACGGTGCCTTTGCTACGAGGCTCCTGACCCCTACCTTGGGCACGGAGGGCAGCACCCAGCGGTCTGCCTCTCTGAGCGCGGGAGCTGGATGGACGCATGCACGGAGACCTGCGGTCTAGACGCGCCAGCCCGTGGGCTCGGGTTCGGGTCCGAACCCTTTCTGAAGACGTCCCTCCATCCTCTAGGGAACAGCTCGGGCACGTTCCTTCCCCCCCACCCCACTCGCCTCCCCGCCACCGCCTCCCCTCAACCCCGGCTGATACCTGAGGGGTCAACGACCTCGTGGCCAGAGCCCTAGTCAGGGCACTTCGGAGAAGAAGCATCGCGCTCGGCTGGGGCCGCTGAGGCAGGCAGCAAGCGCGGACTCTTTACTAGATTCCTCCTCCTGCAGCTCCGCGACTTCGGGAAGCGACCAGCAGTGCAGCTGGCAGGACGCAGGCTCGGGGCGGGGCTCGGCGGGGTTAGCTCCGCCTCCCTCCCCTGCCGCTGGGTGTCCAGGCTGGCGGACCCCGCAGCCCCCGGCGCGTTTGGTGTCACCGGGCCCCCTTGGGGTGCGCCGTTGTTTCTTCAAACGCTCTAACCCAAACGTGAGAGGTAACGTTAGAATTAGCCAAATGCTGAAGTCTGTCTTGTACCACCCTTTTGGCCCTGGCACGTCATCACCTAGGTGCAGTTGCGTCCCGTTCGTAAATGTCAGGGGGTTGAACTTGACCGGTATGTCCACTGACACGGAAGTACGGGTGCATGGGCGTGTCCTGCTTTGCAATTAAAATCGGGGGGGCGGGGTGGGGGGTTATTGCCTGCTTCACTTTTATTCGGCGTGATGGACGTTAAGTCGACTGGGGAGCCTTCGCCTTTTCATGAAGTGCATCCTTCTATCGCCCCCTCCACCAGGAGCTTGAAAGGCTCCTAATGATTTAGACTGGATTTCTCAGGAGCTCAGAGGAGCAGGAGGCACCGAACTAGATAGGAAAAAGTCAAATTTAAACATACATAGTTTGAAAGAGTGTTTTTTTTTTTTTTACCGTTAAAAGCAAAACGGGAGACCTATGATGTTGCCTTTCTATCCTTGATCATTGATCCCCAGAGTAACTACTTTGAACATTTCATGTTTCTTTTAAGACTTGTTTCCTTTCCCCCCCTAAATTGTACGCATTTTCTGGTATTTCTTGATATTTTCCGCTGTAGATATCTATTGCTTGGAAAATGAGGATTCGGGTCTCTTACCTACCACTCCCTCCAAATATATTTCTCTTCCCACATCTGATAATGCTCACATTAAGAACAGTTACTCATCACATTAATTTACATTATATTAATATTCACATTTTTTACTAATTACATTATTATACACAATTTATAATTAAACACAAAATTACGCACCATAGTTACCTAGTGTATCAGCTTACATTGAAATAATACTGCTTACACTGTTAAGACTGGTGATTTATTACATGGGTGTCACCTGTGGCTGTAGTGGTCATTCCTTGGTCAGGCTTTGGAATACTCTGTTCAGAGGAACGGAGGCTTTCTAAAATTAGGGGCTGGCCAAAAAGTGTGTTTGTTTTTTTCTGTAAGGTAGCTGTAGCATTTAGTTGTCTTCAACTTCATTTGAAACAATTTTGTTAGATTGTATTGTGACAACTGTCATATCAGTGTGCATTGAAAAAAACTTATCAAAATTGGTGAATTTTTGTATTGCCATTTTGATATTGAAGAGGGAAGAAAATAAGCAACATTTATTTCAAAAAAAAGGTAAAAATGAAATAGAAACACAAAAAAAGATTTGTGCAGTGTATTGGAGAAGGTGCTGTGACTGATCGAAGGTGTCAAAAGTGGTTTGTGAAGTTTCCTCCTGGAGATTTCTCACTGGACGATGCTCCATGGTTGGGTAGACTAGTTGAAGTTGATAGCAATCAAATCAAGACAGTAATTGAGAACCATCCATGTTATACCATGTGAAAGGTAGCTGACATACTCAAAATATCCAAATCAATGAAGTTATTGGTGAAAATGAAAAATGTCTTTTACGGAAAAAACTAAAGGGACATTTGGCCAACCCAATAGTAATTCTCAGAGGGGGTAATTCAGTTTTCCCAGTTGATGGGCATCTATTTCTACCAAGCAACACAAAACACAGCATCATCTGTGCTCAGACGGGATCTTTATGTTTAAATTTATTTTCTTAGACAACAATGGACTTCATTCATTCTCTCTCATTTAATCAATCCATCTTTAATAAATTCCTTCCACGCTTGCAGCACTTTTCCAGAAACTGGTACAGAGCTGAACAAAAGACAAAGTCCCTGTCCTCTTGGATCTTGTAGTTTGGGGGAAACAGATAAACAAAGAAAGAGAAAATATATCAGAGAATAAGAAATAGTATGAGGAAAAACAAAGTAGAATATGGAAAATAGAAAGTGCTGGAGGGAGTGAGTGGAGACTGCTAGCCATTTTCCAATATCAATTATTCCCCTCCTTTTAAAAAAAAATTAGTAATGGAATCTATGTAGGTCCATGCAGCCCTGTGACTAAGTTCTGGCCATTGAGACGTGTTAGTGTATTTATGACCTACTGTAAGTGATCTTAAAGCAGTGTTGAGGGTTCATTCCCCTTTTTGTCCCTTTCTTATTTCTGCTTGCTGGAATGTGGATGTAATGGCTTGAATTCTTGAATTATGAAGTAGAAGCCACACACTGAAAACAGCAGAACAACAAGAGAGAAGCAGCCTAGGTTCCGACACCATGGAACACCATACTAGGAGCCCTGGACCCTGCCCGTCTCTGGACTTCTGCTTGAGAAATTATCTAGTTTAAGCCACTGCTGTGTGGCTTAGATCTATA
>VMDR010020016.1:0-17881 GCA_007922815.1 Macrotus californicus
ATTTGAGTCCCATTCTTCTTCCCATCACTGTTGGTTCCCTGTACATTTTCCTTCATTTCCCTTATTGTATCCTTCATTTGTTCGTCTAATTTGTGACCAAATTCAACCAAGTCTGTGAGCATCCTGATTACCAGTGTTTTGAACTGTGCATCTGATAGGTTGGCTATCTCTTGGTCACTTAGTTGTATTTTTTCTGGAGGTTTGATCTGTTCTCTCATTTGGGCCATTTTTGTTGTCTTGGCACACCTGTTACGTAGTAAGGGGCGGAGCCTTAGGTGTTCACCAGGGTGGGGCAGCCACGTCGCTGCGTTGTGACGATGTGTGTGGGGGAGGGGTCTGAGAGGGAATAATGGCGGTTGCTCTGCTCTCTGCCGGTTTTCAGTGACTTTCTGCACCACCCACAGGTCAAATTGGGCCCTTGTGGTGCTGATTCTGGTGCTGATTCCCGGTGGGTGGGCTTATGTACACTCTAGGACCCTGTGGGTCTCTCCAACGAGCTCTCCTGTGAGTCCAGGAGTTCCTCCCACTGCCACCGCCTCAACCCTCACAGGAGCTTTCAATCAGAGGCTTTGAGGCTTTATTTCCCCACACTGGAACTCTGGGTTGTGGGGCCTGTCTTGCTCTCTAGTTGTTCCTCCCAGTTTATCCTCACGAGGGAGTGGGACACCTGGTCCGCAGCCGACACCTCTCCC
The DNA here is from genome assembly GCA_007922815.1 of Macrotus californicus. Classification (NCBI taxonomy): domain Eukaryota; kingdom Metazoa; phylum Chordata; class Mammalia; order Chiroptera; family Phyllostomidae; genus Macrotus; species Macrotus californicus. Next base: position 693 of record VMDR010020016.1, read on the forward strand.
GGCTAGCCTCGCCTTTCCCCGATCTGCCAGCCACCACCCCACCATGTGAGTCCTCTCCGCCCCTCCTACCGGTCTAGATGAAAGTTTCTTCTTTAATTTCTTGGTTGTCAGACTTCCATACGGTTCGATTTTCTCTCAGTTCTGGTTGTTTTTTAAAATTTGTTGTCCTTCTTTTGGTTGTGCGAGGAGGCACAGTGTGTCTACCTATGCCTCCATCTTGGCCCTGAAATCTGTCCATTGACTTTTAAGGGAGGTTCATATCCTCTCCTTAAGTGATCTTTGCCTAGCTCATCCTAAAATGTGGCATTTTTGAGCTCTCCTTTCAGAGAACTGAAGAATTTTCAGTTCTGTATTACGATTTATTAGACTTAGTAATCAGGATTAATACTGGCCCAAGCCATACCTGGGACCAGTCAAAAACATTGATTTGAAAACAATTTGGTTTCCAAAACTTGAGTCCATTGAAAAATCAGAAGCAGTCAGTGATTTCTAGCCATCCTTCTGGATCTTTTGGTTATAAAAGAATTCCCTCAGGATATTACATGTGGCTAGTATTAAGAAGTATGGATGAAATAGTCTGAAGTGTTTGACTTAATGGACTAAATTTGCTACACATTGCTAGAGGTGTGTTGTCTTTCTCTTCCTTCTTTTATGTGAGAAATTTGTTGCTGTTTCCTGTGTCTCAGCAAGATAAATGAACTAATTTAAAATATTTTCCACGCCTCATCTGTCCACTCCACAAGCTGTCAGTGGGTTTGGATTGGGGCTTGTGTGCCAGCAGTCCTCAGCCTGTACTGATACTGTGAAAAAAGAGTATCGTTTCCATAGCAGCTTGGGATGCCTTTGCAAGCGTGCTTTCACATTCTTGCAGGACTGGGTAAGAAAGTCGATATTTGGTTGAGCTTTCTAAAGCATACTTGCTTGACTTAAATAAAGTCATTACTTTTTTTTTTAATTGAAGAGATGGTAGAAAATTTTCAAGAATTGATGAAGGGAAAAATATTTGACATGAGTTAAAAATCAACAGAGAAAGAAAGAAGAAAAATATTGGAGTTACTAAAATTTAGAATTGTAAGCACGCAAATTGGAAATAGTTAATATTTTTCTTTAAGATAATACTTCTAATTTTATTATAATTTGTCATTTGAATATTTGTTCTAAAAATCTTGGAATCTTCACAGGTTATTTTTTTACAACCACTTGAATATAGTACATTTAGCACATTTAAATAAAAAATTATATATAGAGCATCATAGTGGCATATAACTGAAAGGCTTTCTTCCTCTTGCATCAGGATCAAGCTCTTCACAGCATTTACTTAGTGTGTTTACAGAGAAGGCAGAGCCAAAGAAGTGATAAGTTGGAAAGCATTTTTACTGTTTCTGAGATAGTACAGATGGTTTCCTTTTGGAATTTCTGAACTTTTTTCTACTTAATAATACATTTTAATGAGTCTTCGGGGGGAGTCACAACTTTACTACACTGCTTATCACTGCCGCCTGCTCACATGACACAATACTCTTGTGAGGTATAATATTAAAATCATTTCTGGCTTAAAGTGGACTTTGGCTTTTAGCCTAACACTGAGCAAATAACCTTTCCAGTTCAAGTTAAATGTTCCCATAAGCTCCTTAAAACCAAATTTTCCTAGTTAAAAAAAGTTACTGAATGTAATTCCCACAGGGTAAGGTATGGAAGCTATTTAAATTAGAATTTTAAAAAAGGAAATGTCCATGATTTGCTGTTTTGGCCCTTACTTTGCTATTGAGGGATAGTACTTTGCTAGGTTTATAGTGAGAGGTCAGAATTCTCTCAAGGGAGTTTGATGTCCATCAGATTGGTTCGGTTACTTAGCTTGAACTGTAGCTTAAAGCAGAATGCAGGCGCCTGCCACCCATTGCCTGTGTGCCTTCATTAGGGAATCCTCACAGAATCTCTGTCAAGGCCCCTCTTTGTTCTTAATTGTGACTCTGTTATTGTCCAGAACTCTAAACATTCAGCCCTCTCATCATACAAGGTCAAGCTTTCCAAGGGTTCTCCAGTAGGTCAGCCCCAAAGTAAATGAAAATTTGATAGCTACACTAATAACCTCATCAGAGCTTTCTATAGGAGCTTGACAAATAGAATCTTCTAAATATTTTAACAGAAACTTTAAAAATGACATTTACCTCTTCTAGGACTTCTAGGACCATTTTTGACAGTGGCATGTAGTATTTTTATATTATTTGAAAACATCTTTTGGGGCTTTATAGAAAAAAAGGAATACTTATCTCCACAGCTTGTTATCAGCAGGGAGGATAGTCATTCTTGGGTGGATGGAAGGTTTATTGGTAGAAAGATTTGCGAAACTATTTTGTGATAAAGGATTTCTTTGCATTTTTGCCTCTAGTCAAGTAGATTGCTTGTGGGTTCTTGCTAAGAAAAATAATCCCTCTGGTGCTGCTTTTAATTTAACCAAGTTTAAAATGTTTTCAGAAGAGTTAAGCTTCCTTTGTGTTAGTGTCTGGTATGGTCAAATGAAGGAATGGCTTTGGACAGGCTAGACTTTTTTTATTATGCACCATTTCACATTCCCACAGAAAAGTTCACTACCATGGACTGGTCAAAAATAGCACCATTTTCACTTGACGTTGCAATGTGTGTTGTATCCCCTTCCCTGGGCAGATATAACTTTCTAAGCATATATTTTTTTAAGATTTTATTTCATTGACTTTTAGAGTGAGGGGAAGGGAAAGAAGAAAGAGAGGGAGAGAAGCATCAGTGTGTGGTTGCCTCTTGTGTGCCCCCCCACTGGGGACCTGGCCTGCAACCCAGGCATATGCCCTGACTGGGATTCGAACTGGCTACTGTTTGGTTCGCAAGTTGGCAGTCAATCCACTGGGCCACACCAGCCAGGGATAAGCATTTTTTTTTAACTGGTGTTGTAGGAGTTTATGTTTCCTATGATATACATCCAGTGTGGCCCAACTGTTTCTTTAAAAAAAAATAGGCACACACCACAATATCAACCCATTGTCATGATTTCTCACATATGGTCACTGATAACTACACTTTACCTGCAAGGGGAAGAATTAATAGGACATCATGTTCTTGTTCAGTAGGTGAAAGTTGACAAGATAAAAAAATAAATCCTGGTAGGATATAGGCTTTTTATGAGTAGGTGGGCAGAGCTGTGAAAAGACCACCTGAAAGCCTGAAACCTGGGTGGGGAAAACCAAAGTCCTCTACTGCTTGGGGCTCTGTTTTAATTCTAATCCTCTGTTGAGTTCATAAATGTTTCAAGTGAACCTGAACAGGTGACTCTTCCTTCCCTGGGGGCTCTGGGGTGGTTTTCAATGGAAACTTTTAGTGTGTCACTTTCATAGAAATGGCTTTAACCCAATTCAAGTCCAAACTGAGGTCTGAATTTACTTGAAAGAAAGAGGAAGACCCTATGTGACATTTGTCCAGCTTCACACAGGTCTAGTAATAGAATAGAATAATCTCTTAATCTCATTGTATAGATGTTGTTTTTTTTAAATTAAGAAACTTTTCTTAAAATCATTTAAAGAGTTTCCCCCCTAGAAGAAAGCAGAAATATATGTTGCCTATACTTGAAGAAGAATCTGTGAGCCCAGATATCTTAATGTCTCATATTTTGATGAGTGCTAGATAGAGACATGATTCCTGTATATAATTTTAAACATAGTTTACTGAACATGGTTAGGGCAGAAGAAAATGAAGAAACTGTTTACTTCAAGGTCCTGGGTAGAAACCCTGAATCTGTTAAGGAGATTCCTGCCTGCCCCTACCCCCCGCCCTTTTATAAAAAAACCCCTGAAAAACATACACTGGTGACAAAGAGTTAAGCTGTGGTCATCACACTTGCCTTTGAAAGTGGGAAGCTGGGATTGGAGAATGAATTTAGCGGTTAGTCAGCAGAAGAAAAGCCACGTGGGCTGAGTGAGGCTGAACAAGGGAACTTGGTACAGACTCGTTGGAGAAGGTTTTTGATGCTTGTCCTGAGACAAGGCTCCAGCCACAGGCTCATAAATGCTATCACACTGTCTTATGAAGATTTGTTTAAAAATCACACTCTTTTTGTCCCTCAGTGGTAACCTCCCCTGATAACCAGTGGGATCTATTTTTCTACCTCATTTTAATGTGCCTAAGCTCTTGTGCCTTTTGCTTTGGCAACCTAAAAGGAATTGATGCATTATCACATTCTGCTATTTCTTTTTCTTCCTTCTTTAAAAAAAGAAGTAACAACTAAGAAAATGATCCCATTCACAATTGCCTCAAAAAGAATTAAATTCCTAGGTATAAATGTAAGGAAGGATGTAGAAGATAGTAACAGTGGCCATGTTTATAAAGCCTCTTATGTTTAGAAAACACTTTTGCGTCCATTATCCCATTAATTCCCACAGTGACCTTGTCAAGTACAGCTGTGGAATCTGAGGTTCACAGGCACACGAGAACTTGCCCAGGAGCCCTGCTTTTTAGTGGGAGAGCTGGAACTCAACTGTAGTCTCTATCAGTGCTTCTACTCTGGCAGGTCGGGGCCAGGAGTTTGCGTCAGCCTATACCAGCAGGCATTATGAGCCCTCAATTTTACCTTTACAACAAAAAATGTAGAGGACTTGTGCTCTTTCTATTTCCACATTTTGCATTAATCTGACCAGGGCCATTTGAAGAGGATTCCAAAAAATAATGTTTTTTCTCGATAATTTACCATTGAAAAGTACCACTTTGAACTCAATATTGTGGCACTGAAATATATATGTATATATACACTTAGACAAAAATAGTTTCTATTTTACTGCCCTGAAGCTTGATGGACTTCCGTTGCATGGAGCAGCTAAAGGGCTTTCTTTATACATAGGGCACACACACAAAAGAAGTAGGTGTGTGAATTTCAAGATCAACTGAATTATCTTCATCTTTTAAAAAAGTAATATGGATGATAGAAGACCACACTTGAGTTTTATGATTGCCAATGAGCCATAATATAAGCAGTAAATGTCTCTCAGAGTATGAACACATTCTTTCACACATCTGCTTGGGTAATTCACTGTTCTGTTTGCAAGGATCTCACAGAAATGGAATTTTTAAATATTGAGAAAATTCCATCAAGAAATAGAGAAAGAAAAGCTCATTATAAAAGCCATGCCAGGAATAAATCAGATGTGGCCTACCATGTGAAAAGTATTTACTTTTAATAGAAAGGAACTTATAAAAGAAATTAATGTTCTCACCCTTCAGCTGAAGAGTTAATTTCTACACTACTTGAATACCTGTTTGAAGGTGGTCAATTTTTCATGACATTTTAGATAATGTAATGTAGATAAGCTATTGCTATTTTCATGAAGAAAATCTGCATATTTGTAATTACTTTACTCTGTTGTTCCAGCTGCACATTTTTATGACCTGGTCACGGCTAGGTTTAAAGGCAGAAAAACTGAGGGTAATACATTGTCTTTTTGATTCATTGTGGGAACAAATCTGTGATAGAGGGAAAAAGTAGTTCTAACTGCGTCATGGTTTATGCCCAATCTTTTATTATTATTTTAGAAACAATAAAACAGCAACCTTAAGAAAAAAAAAACTCAGGATTTGGCTAACTAAATGTGATGTTTTTAATTTTTTCTTACACCTCGAAGTCTCTCTTCACACACGTGCATAGTTGTAATCTCTGTGTTCATAGTGATTGCAGACATTTTTAGTCTCTGTTGGGGTTCTTAACTCTTTTGTTTCATGGATTCCTTTGGCAGTTTTTGGTATTGACCAGGGGTGTCAAACTCATTTTCACTGGAGGCCACATCAGCCTTGCGGTTGCCTTTAAAGGGCCAAAATAACTTTAAGACTGTATAAATGTAACTACTTCTTAACTGTTATGGAGGTGAAATTACATTTGGTCTTTTGAAGGCAACCACAAGGCTGATGTGGCCCCTGGTGAAAATGAGTTTGACACCCCGGTATAGACTATGGATCTCTTTTCAGAAAAAAGAAATGGTTTTAAATATTTAAAATAAAATATACAGGGTTACAATGGAAACAATAATATTGAAATGCACTTATGAAAGTATTTTTAAAATTTGTGGCCCTGGCTGGAGTAACTCAGTGGATTGAGGGCTGGCCTACAAACCACAGGGTGGCCGGTTAGATTCCCAGTCTAGGGCACTTACCTGGGTTGTGGGCCAGGTCCCAGTAGGGGGCGCATGGGAGGCAATCACACATTGATGTTTCTCTCCCTTTCTTTCTACCTCCTTTCCTCTCTGTCTAAAAATAAAATAAATAAAATCTTTTAAAATATATTAAAAAATATGTGATATGACAACGTTCTTTTCTATCAGTGCATGTGGCAAATCCATAATTATATAATTTCTGAGTAATTATGAGCATAAATATTCTGAAACTGTCTGTGGATCTGAATGTGAAAGGGAGGAGGGCCAGGGAGGTTGAGGAATTTCACATCCGATGGTCCCTATATCTGGATGAAGGAAGAGGTTCAGTTGTCTTTAGAATGTGAAGAATTGGGCTGGGGTTGAAGTGATAAGGTTTGGGGATGTAGAGGTCAGCATAGGTTAGCTTTTGCTGTGTCTCAGTTACGGTATGAAACCTTTTATATAGGTTATTCCATTGAACCCTGAGAAAAGCTTCATGAAGGGGAGTTGCTGTTTTCATCTTTAGTTGACCAGTTTGGCAACTGATAGATGAAATTAGCCACAGATAGATCATTGAAACAATACTAACCATTTACCAGCCCTCAAAGGAAGTCTGCCTTAATAATCCAGAAGCAATGTCCTGATTCGTAAAGCAATGTGAGGCCACAATGGAGACAGCATTGGAATTCAGTCCCAAACCTTTGACCAGAGCCTGTTTTACCACCTTTGTCCACTCCTAAATTGGGAAAGATAAAAAGAATTTCTAAGTGACCCTACCACTCAAAATTGTAAACCCCAAATTTGTGTTACCTAAAAGACAAATCTCCAAACTCAACTGTTTGGTGGTTTTTCTCCTGAAGCAAGTATTTAGACACCTGAACAGAGCAAGGCGGTGGTTAGGGGCGTAGGAGGAGGGATAGGCTCTGAACCAGACAGTCTGTGTTCACACAGGGGACCATACCCTGAGTCGGCTCTTCTCAGGCCCACAGTTGTCTCTACCAGAGAGGTTCTTCCTCTGAAAGGTCACCTGGGACACACCTGCTCTTCATTGACTTTATAGCAGCAGTCTCCAACCTTTTTGGCATCAGGGACTAGTTTCTTGGGAGACAATCTTTCCATGGACTGAGATGGGGGGTAGGGGAGTGGGGGGATGGTTTCAGGATAATTCAAGCACATTACATTCAAGCTCACCCCTTGCTTTGAGGCCAGTTCCTAAGAGGAACAGGGGCTTGGGAACCCCTGCTTTATAGTTTTTTATCACTGCTTCCTCAGTTTTGTCTGGAGACATGATGCCAGGGTATTTTAACTTAAGCATTAATTTTCTCACTGTGGTCTGCTGCTGGCATAGTTGAAAGACAAGAGGCAAAGAGATTGGGGCAAGCTGCAGACAGAACAATTCATGGGTGACAGTTGCTAATAAGCTTCAGGTGTATTCTGAGGCCTTGGAACACTTCTGGGGTTCAGACCAGAAAGCACACCCAGCATAGCAGCTTGTACAGTTATCAAAGAAAAATCGTGAGGTCTCTTTATTTTTCCTTTTATTGACCATTCAAGTAAGTACTATTCACCAAGATAAGTATATGCAGCAGGAATGTATAGAAATGTTCATTTAAATCATTAAAAATACGTGTGGAAAGTTGGATAAGAGGAGGTGCTTAAAATCTGACTTGTGGGATTAAGTTCCTTCCTTGCAGATTAGCAAATGAGAGGCACACTTACTGTTTCGTCCCCAACCTCACCAATAAATGTAGTTTTAATAAAGACACTGAAAACAGGGATTTGAGAAACCATACATACCTATCAAAAAACACTGAACAAAACGACACTGCAGCTTTCATGGGGTTGGATGTTTGCATTGTATCAAAATAAATATTACTAAGGATAATTAGTTCTTATCTTTGATTTATTTTGTGTTTTTGCTCAGATAGCTTCAGGCCTTCAGGCTCGATGCCAGCAATAGAAATAAATGTGTCCTAATACATGAATTGGTAATGTTAATAGCAAATCATATGTGATATTTATAATAAATAAAGGTTTTTTGCTTGTCCTTGTAATAGTAGAAAGCTTATAAGCCAGCCTTCCTAAATTGTGACAAACAGGAAAATTGTATTTCTTTTTAAATTTAACACTGAGAATTAAATGATTGCAATATTACCATTTTTACATTAATTCATTTTAGATCTAAAAAATAGTTTTTTAAATATATTTTATTGATTATGCTATTATAGTTGTCCCAATTTTTTCCCCTATCACCTCTCCACCTGGCACCCCCATTCCCTCTGGCAATACCCTCCTGAGTTCATGTCCATGGGTCGTTCATATTAGGTTTTTGTCTACTCCATTTCCTGTACTGTTCTCAACATCCCCCTGTCTATTTTGTATTTACCAATTTGTAGTTCTTAATCCCTGCATCTTTTCCTCTGTTCTCCCCCTTCCTCCTACCAACTGATAACCCTCCAAATGATCTTCATATCTATGATTCTGTTTCTATTCTGCTTGTTTGCTCAGTTTGGTTTTTAGATTCAATTGTCGATAGTTGTGAATTTATTGCCATTTTAATGTTCACAGTTTTGATCTTTTTCTTAAAGAAGTCCCTTAACATTTCATATAATAATGGATTGGTGATGATGAACTCCTTTAGCTTTACCTTGTCTGTGAAGCACTTTATCTGCCCTTTGGTTCTAAATGGTATCTTTGCTGGATAGAGCAATCTTGGCTGTAGGTCCCTGCCTTTCATGACTTTTACTATTTCTTGCCAATTTCTTTAGCCTGCAAAATTTCTTTTGAGAAATCAGCTGACAGTCTTATTTCCCTGTAGGTAACTAACTTCTCTTGCTGCTTATAAGATTCTCTTTTTATCTTTCACCTGTGGAATTTTAATTATGATGTGTCTTGTTGTGGTCCTCTTTTGTGTCCATCTTGTTTGGGACTCTGTGTATTTCCTGGACTTACATGTCTATTTCCTTCACCAAATTAGGGAGGGTTTTTTTTTCCATTATTTTTTCAAATAAATTTTCAATTTCTTGCTCTTCCTCTTCTTCTTCAGGCGCCCCTATGATTTGAATGTTGGTATGTTTGAAGTTGTCCCAGAGGCTGCTTAGCCTATCCTCGTTTTTGTTTTTTTAATTTTTTTTTTAAATCTTCTTGCTGTTCTGATTGAATGTTGTTTTTCTTCCTTATGTTCCAAATCATTGATTTGATTCTCGGCTCCATCCGCTCCACTGTTGATTCCCTATAAATTTTTCTTTATTTCACTTAGTGTAACCTTCAGTTCTGTGTAGGTCTTTTTACGTAGTACCCAATGAGTTCCTACAGCATCCCGATAACCAGTGCTTTGATCTCTGCATCTGACAGACTGCTTATCTCCATTTGTTTTAGTTCTTTTTCTGGAGTTTTGTTCTGTTCTTTCATTTGGGCCATGTTTCTTTGTCTCCTTTTTTTTGGCAGCCTCCTTGTGATTGTTTCTGTGTATTAGGTTGAGCTGCTTTGAAAACTCTGTCTTAGTAGCATGGCCTGTTGTTGAAAAGCACACCCACTAGTTGGATGGAACAGAGTCTTAGGTAATCACCAGGGCAGGGCCATCCACGTGAACCAGGTTGATGGAGTCTCAGATATGGCATCTCTACGTTGTGGCTCTGTGTGGAGGAGGACCCAGAAAAGGGACAATGGCCACTGCCTGGCCCCTGGGTTTTGTCCAGGGGAAGTTGTCTCCAGCATTTGCCCTGATGCCAGGCACTTCTGCTTTTCTCTGTGTGCCAGTGGTGCCTGCCGCTCCTCCAGGGCTGGAGTCCAGAGTGAGTGAGTCTGCATAAGTCCTAAGTCCACTTTGGGCCTTTTAAGAGGAGACTCCTGATAATCCTGCAGTTTCTTATGCTGCCCCAACCCCCACTGATGTTTTCAGCCAGAAGTTATGGGGACTTACCTTCCTGGCACTAGAACCCTGGGCTGGGTGGTCTATTGTGGGGCTGGGATCCCTCGTTCCTGAGGAATCCCTCGTTCCTGAGGAATCCCTCCTGATTTTTGCCCTCTATACATGGGTTTGGGGACCACCTGTTCAGCCTCTCTGCCTCTCTGCTTCTCTGCCCCTCCTACCTATCTAGATGAATATGAATATGACTTCTTTAATTCCTTGCTTGCCAGACTTCCATACAGCTCAGTTTTTGACAATTTTGGGCAACAGTTGTTTTGTAGTTTAGCTGTAATTTTTGCTGTGGTTGTGCAAGAAGGTGAGCTGTGTTTGCCTAGGCCTTCATCTTGAACAGAAGTAAAAAATAGAGTTTAGAAATCCTCATAAGTTATAAGTAACTTCACAAATCTGAGTAGTTTTTATAGGGAAAGAGCACATACATCAGTGAATTTAGCAGGGCCTAGTTGTACCAAAAAGGACAAAGTGCCTTTTTTTAAAGTAAATAATTCAGTAGTTCTGAGTTCTATTTAAATGCTTTATTCAGGGAGAATAAGAATTTTTGTTTGAGCTCTGGTAAACAGTAATTTCAAATAATGAAATTTCCTCTAGGAAACAGGTGTTCTTTAATATTAAGAAATAAAAATGCAAATGCAAAAGTGCTTAGGGAATATTTACTTTGTGGTTTAGACTTGCTCTCCCTGCCCATCAGGTGAAAGATGTTTAGTGACAGTAAGTGCTCAAGAAGATTTGTTCTAAAGCTCGCTATATGCTGTGATTGTATACCCCCTTCACCCTTTAAATTTCAGATAAACTTGAGATAAATGATGGAACACAAACCCGCTTTTTAGAGAAGTATAAGTGATTGATTTTTCTCAGCATCGATAACATTGCCTGTTTTGTGATTCAGCAAATACTGCTGTTAGTGAAATGCCTCTTTAACACCAGATTATGATGTTGCCTTTAATACTTTATTTACAAATGGTGTTTTTGTTTTTACGTCTGGGTTTTCTGACATTCCAGGTGGGAAGTGCAGATGGGTAGTTCTTGAGGTGTGGGGTGAGGTGGGGTAGGGTTCAGGAAACAAAGGCAGGAAGCTTTGAGGGGCTAGCCTGTTTCCCCCACGCCCTCCTCCCTCTTTCACTTGTGTTTGTTCCCGCCATGTTATTTTTGCCATTCCTATGACTTGTCCTTGGGCCTGGGCTGAACTAGAATTCAAAGTGGGATCTGACTTCCCAGTGCATGCTTCTAACTACTATGAAATACTGTCCACGTAGTAAGGAATGCGGTTGTTTGGTCAGGGTACTCACCAGATAGGTACCCTTAAATCACAAGATGAGTAGAATTTGTCCAACCCCAAAGGAGCTAAAGATGATCAAGCAAAGAAGTCTGACCAAACAGGCATTCTTAGCCAAAGGTCATTCTGATTTTCTGTGTGGGCTGCTCTACAGAGTTGTTTGGTTGCCTGAGGTTTAAACCTAATGCATTCAGAAAAATGTAATAAAACACTAGTCCTGTTTTCCATCGAAAAATTATCTACCACTACTAATCCAGCATTGTTCTTTCACCTTGGCAAATGAAAGTGAGATTTGTGTCAGGGGTACTACTGTCCAAGATCTTCTGAGATATTGCCTTTCTAGCCTGTCATCCCTTGTCTATGCTCACATTTCTTAACTCATTTTTGCCTCATGATTTTCCACCTGTGAGCTTTGTTACATTCATCTGGAGTGTCCTTCCTCCTTCCTCATTCTACCACATGTGCATTGGCTAAAACCTGCTAGTTCTTCAAGATGAGCTCAGAATCAACCTGCTGTTGTTGACCTCCCTAGTTCTTGAAAGCTCTGCTGGGTAGCCTTTTCAAGCCATGTGGCAGACCCTATGTCCATGCCGCTGAAGGCTCAGCCAGTGTGCAGCATGTCCCCAGCCCTCTCCGAGGCAGTGTCTGACTTGGTGCAGGAGTGTTCCACATAGCCTCTGAACTAGAAGGAATTAGAGGAAACTTTTGACTTTGGAGAAACCCTATTTCACTTTATTACAGGTTCTCAGTAGCTAGACTGATGGATCTGACCCAGCAGTGCCTGGACTTGGTGGCTTGTGGCCCTCAGGTCTGAGTGGTACACAGGCAACCTCCCAGAGGTTTCCTGCCATGTGACCCGAGCCATTTAGATATAATCATATCTACTTCCTTGTTCTGCATTTGATGTACCTTAAGTGGCTGTCATGAAGTTCATTCTCTTCCAGATGTTCTCAGTTAAATGGTAGAAGTACTGGGGTAGAGGTGGGGAACTAACTGAGGCACACATGCTGGCCTCACCTTTCTTTGTTCAGCTAGTCCAGCCCTCTCTTCTTCCAAATCTAGGAGCACTCTATCTTACTTATCATAATTACCACTGCAATGCCTTTGTTACAGCTATTTTTGTATGCCAGATTAAGCTCCTTGAATATATGGATTTATTTATTTTTGTTTCTCCTTTCACATTTTGTATAATGCTTTTTATATATAAAATATTTAATTAGATTAAAATGGCTAAAAGAATGAATTAACACATAATGGCAAACATTCCTTTAGTCAATGGCTATTTATTGAGCACCTACTATGTGCAGTCAGTGTCCTAGTGCTGGGATTAAAAGATTTTTCCAGAAAGATTCCTCTTTTGTGATCTTCCCTATGGTGTATCTGCTCATCCAGAATGAAAGGAAGTGTGATTGGGCTGTTGACATAGTATATTTCAAGAGTCATTTGTGAATTTGTCAGTTTCTGTCTGAAGTGCTATATAGCCTTCCCAGTGCTAGAATTGTTTTGTGATTCTTATTTAGCAAGTCTTAGGGCTAGTAATGACTCTTTAGCCTCATTTTGAATAAGTGCAATCTTCTGTCTGACCCCTGTTACCTCTGCCCATTTCTCCAGCTCTGTCTCTTGGCCTAGCTGAGCTCCTCCATCCACCCTTTCCTCTTCAGCCTGCTACTTGACTTTTTCTTAGCTTCTCACCTTTTGCAGGGTGAACCTTACCAAACAAAAAGCAATGAGGTAAATGGCTTCTGATACATATCATAAATGAGGATTTAATTTAACACACATCATGAGCCATTCATTTTAATGCTTTGAACTTGAAGTGTAGAAATAACTTTTCTTGGGGGATATGTGGAGAGACAGAGAGCTTATCATAATATGAGCTGAGGCATAGTTACTCAGAATTGAGCTTTACTGGTATCATTTCATAGTGTCTCCTGTTGGATGGTTGAGATTAGAGTAATTCTGTGTGGCTAAAGTGGCATGAGACTACATAGTAATTGCTGCCTCTCACAAAAGCAGCCCAAACCCTGCAGGGTCTGTATACCTTGGACATGGGTTTTCAATGTTCTCCTTTCAGTCTCTCCTCTGCTGCTCTTTAGCTCCCTGGATAAACTGATTTTTCTTGTTATCAATCTTCTTTCTCTGCTGCTTCTGAGCCAGCTGTTGCGTTCTGCTTTCCTTTGGTAGAGTTCTTTGCATGTCTGTTTCCCCCTGTTCTGGAAGCTCCCTGCTGTAGAACTCACAACAGTATCCTATCAGTGTCCCCCCAACACTGACCAATATTGGCACATGAGCGATTGACTTAATAAATACTGATGAGCAGGAAATAAATTTTGAGTTAAAAAAAGATTCTGCTTTAAAACCTGTATTAAAGACTTGGAGCAAAATGAAACTTCCAACCTCAGTCCTTTGACTTGACTACAATAGCGACATTCATTGAGTCCAGCATTATTCCCTGTGTGAGTTGAGAATGTTAGCTTGCTGTGTAGTGCTTGGGGGGAAACGTGTCTGGAGAGCAAAAGGAATTAGCTAATATATCATTATCATTCGTTTATTTGTCTGATAAGGAAGCACTAATTAAAATAAAAAGCATCTGTGCCTGCTTTGGAATTACCTGCCTATTTATGGAAGAAAAAAGAATCATAAAGTTGGCAAAACAACAGTAAAATTATACCACAAATCATATTAAAAGGAAAAAAGGGAAGGGGATGTGCTTTGAACCTCCAGTTCCTTCACAGCTCATCATTTCTTGATGCCCTTTGCCAAGCTGTGTGCTCAAGGAATCTAATGATACACAAAGCCTCATTGCCAGATACTTCATTAATTCCTCAATCCATTAGGAGCCTTAATGGCCTATGCTACTGGAATAAGTATGGAAATCCAGTCCTCCAAGAAAGTACAGTGCTCTATAAATCATACGCGCCTGAGGATTCTCTCAGTCCTTGACACAGATAGATGAGAAACATTGTACTTCCTGAATTTCCTTATACTATAGTGGTTCTCAGAATAATGGACACCCTTTAACTCTCCAACCCAGTAGTTCTCAAAGTGTAGCCCCTGGTTCAGCATCATCAGCATAACTGGGAACTTGTTAGAAATGCAAATTCAATAACCCCCCTCCCCTCCATACAGAAACTCTGGGTATGGGGCCAGCATTCTATTTCAAGAAGGCCCCCCAGTCATTCCAAAGTGCTCCAATGTCCTTGTGGCATACTATATAATGAAGGGTCTTTTTTCACTGTTGAGGATATAGATGAGAGGCCTATAACTTGACAAAATGTCTTGATTGGATTCAGTTTAATTTAGCAGACATTGACTGAGCAGCTGTTATGTCTCAGGCGTGCTTTCCAGGAAGCTGTAAAGGTGAATAACACTTTAAAGTCACTCTTAGTGTCATCTGTGCTGGCATTTTCCTGGTATGCTGTGTTGGTCTCCCTGGATGTTGGCCCCTCCCGCACTTTGTGCTAAAGTACTCAGAGTGATAGTTCTCTGGGCTGCCTCATTTGACTTCTCAAACCTCCTTAATAATTGCCATCTAGAAATTGGCTCCCCATCCCTTTTCACTGTCACCTCAGTGAACTGTAGGAAGAATGGCCCTGTCTTTCTGAACCTTCCCTACTTTTAAATGCCCCATAGTCTTACTGTTCACCAGCTCTCTTCTATCCTCATCCTTCTAGAAATTGGTGTCAACCTTACCCTCATCCATTTTTAGATTTAGCCAACTGCTAGAGAGGTTCTTTCCTCCAGAAGACAGACTGTCCAAGCCTGACCTTGAGCTAAATAGAGTAGTTCTATTTAGAGGAAGATACAGAATCTCTGTCAATGAGTAACGAGTAAAAAAACACTTAAAATTTACCTTCCTCCTAATAGCCACTTTCTTAGCCATCTTTTACTCACCATTCTTTGTCTCCGTATTTCCATAGCTTCTGTCAGCATAAGAAACATCCAGATCTATAGCGAATGTTTATGAGTTTCTTTGAGCCAAACTGACGACGATGGCTGGGAAGCAAAATCTCAATGGATTGAGAAAATGCTCTGGAGAATGGCAGTTCTGCAGTTTATTTTACACAGGTTACAATCAAAGGAGGTGGAAGAAAGCAAAGTGGGGGAATGTCTCAGATTGGATAAGAAGTAAAATGAAGAGACAATACTATTTACATGGGTGGGTGTAGGATTATTACCAATTAATATTTACAGCACATAGAGATGGTATTGGGGCAACAATTTATGGTGGGAGATGGTGCCTTGAGGGGTCTGGAAAAAAGGGGTACTCTGACATTCCAAAGGCATATTATCGTAAATGCAAAAGGATAGTAGACAGGTTCACTTAAGGTAAAGATCGACATTTGTCAAGGAAGATAGCAGCCTAGGACATGACTACCCACCATGACTTACCTTCAGTTGGGAGGTTTTACTTTCAGACCAACCTATGTGGTTACTTTTGGTCTCTGAGTTTTTAAGGCCACCATGCAGGCTGCCCCTGAGCTTCTCAGGTTTAGTGTATGGCCCCTTTTTCGTCCACATTTCCTTAGAGTTTCTTTTCCTAC
Organism: Macrotus californicus; assembly: GCA_007922815.1. Lineage (NCBI taxonomy): Eukaryota > Metazoa > Chordata > Mammalia > Chiroptera > Phyllostomidae > Macrotus > Macrotus californicus. The sequence goes on from VMDR010020016.1 coordinate 16,581, forward strand.
CAGAGTATCCTTTATCTACCTTGCTGCTAGAATGATCTTTATTAAATACTCATTTTATCATTTCACAGCTTACTAACTTTAAATATGTGCCCCTGGCCTATAGCAGGGGTCCATAAACTAAGGCCTGTGTTTGTTATAAATAGTTTTTATTGGAACATAGCTACATCCATCATTTGTGGATTATCTATGGCCTCTTTTACACGACCATGGCAGAACTGAGCAGTTGTAACTGGGATTGCATGGCACATAAGCCTAAAATATGTATTTATTATCTGGTACTTTAAGAAAAAGTTTGCTAACCCTGGTGATGTATTTGGTCTTAGTTCTACTAATTTATAGCGTGCTTTCTTTTTGCTTGCATTTGTTCTGTGTTTCTGTTTATTTCCTTTTATGTCGTTGTTTGAATTTATTTTTCCTTATTCTGTTTTTGTTTTCACATGATTAATTAGTATTTTCACCCTTTTCCCAGACAATTCAAGAATGCTTGCACATTTAAAACCTCATTTTTACCACTTCCTCCTTATACGCTATTATTATCATCTATTTAAATTCTATCTATATTTAAAATCCAGAAGACATTACCATTATTGCTTATAAAGTTGATATTCATTTAGATTTATCCATATATTTAGCATTTTGGTTGCTTTTTCATGCATATTTCTGATCCTTGAATGCTGAAAAAAATTTAAAAATCTTAATGTTTGCCTTCACATCTGAATGATAATTAGGCTAGATATAGACCAAATTTAATTTTCCTATAGAAGTTGAAAGACATTGTTTCAATGTCTTTTAGCATTCACTGTTGCAGGTTAGAGATCTGATGATAATCTGATTTTTCTCTTCTCTGGAAGATTTTGGGATTTTTTTTTCTTTTTTCTTTGGAGGCCTAGGATGTGTCTAGGATGTTTTTAGGTGATTTTTAAAAAATTTATCTTACATGTTAGGCCTTTTTCAGATCTGAAAACTTTGTTATTTTCTCTTTCTGTTCCTCTAGAACACCTTTTAGAAAAATAAGAGAACATCTGGGTTGCTTTTATATACTGTTTAGCATTTGTGTTCCATTTTTCTTCTTTTTTTTAATATATTTTATTGATTATGCTATTATAGTTGTTCCATCTTCCCACTCCTCCGTCCTGCACACCCCTTCCCCCCCACACTCCCCCTCTTTAGTTAATGTCCATGGGTCATATATATGAGTTCTTTGGCTTCTACATTTCCTATACTATTCTTAACCTCCCCCTGTCTATCTTCTACCTACCATTTATGCTTCTTATTCCCTGTACCTTTTCCCCTTCTCCCCC
>VMDR010020017.1:0-17871 GCA_007922815.1 Macrotus californicus
TGCTGACTACTTGCTGTGTCATCACCTGGTGAAGGGCCAGGGGTTTTTCTGGAGCCTTTTTTATACAGTATTAATCCCCTTCATGAGGGCTCCACCCTCATGACCTAATCCTTTCCCAAAGGCTCCACCATGTAATACCATCACCTTAGAAGTTAGGATTTCAACATACAAAATTTGGGGATACAAAAATGTAGGCCACAGAACACCTCTAATAGAATTAGAGTTCTTTTATAACTAGAATTATTAGTGAAAAATGGGCAGTCTCTGCCACAATGATATTCTTTTTAATTATTAACTATTTTAGTGATTTCAGTTGTTGTGATGTGTTTTAATATCCAGTAAGTCTACTTCCTTTCATTTCCTTTCTTTTTTAGAATTCTTCTATTTCTGCTTGTATGTGTTCTGCTATATTTTGTACTCTACAGTCAATTTGTCTACTGAAAACTATCCTGTTGTTATTACATTAAATTTACAGATTAACTTATGAGGAATTGACCTCTTTATGATGCTGAATTCTTCTACCTAAGTGAATGGCACGACTCTTTATTTGTGCTGACCCTGTAAAACTCATTTTGGACTTCTGACCTCCAGAATTGTAGGATTTGTTTCTTTCTCTATGTAGATTTTAATTTCTTTTAAAAAATATTTTATTTGTTTATTTTTAGAGAGAGGGGAAGGGAGGGAGGAGGAGAGGAAGAGAAACATCAATGTGTGGTTGCCTCTCACATGCACCCTACTAGGGACCTGGCCCACAAGCCAGGCATGTGCCCTGACTAAGAATTGAACCAGCAGCCCTTTGGATCTCAGGCCAGCATCAGTCCATTAAGCCAGAGCAGCCAGGGAAATTTTTAATTTCTTACTTGATAAAGGCTTATCATGTTTGTTATGGAGTATACAAGAATGGTTTTTAATAGGCCAAAGTGAATAGTATGACAGTAGAATTGTATTGAATTCCTTTCCATGGGAGACCACTTGTGTGGAAATATCACTGGTAGTAGAATCACAGTTTTGTTCAAAATATAGCTCCTTGTAGACAATACCACCTGAAACTTATTTGAAGCCTATCATTACAAGTGAAAACTTTATAGAACTGAGGTTCAATATAGCTCTATACAATTCTGAATAGGGAGATCAGAGCAAACTGAAACAGGAAAACACAGCATTGTGAAACAGTGTTGAATTTTAGATAACTTACCATGTTGGGATGGGAAACCAAGTTGAAAGCTGTAACTGTCTCCAGACCTCAGTGATCTGTGAAATTTATTGTCCAGAAACTACTTTCAAATTCTTATGCTGTTAGATTGAATTGCCAGTTTATTAACAATGCTTCAGTATTTGATACTTACTGAAAAATTCTGTATAGGTAAGAATCTTATGTGTTACATCCTGACCATCTTACATGGCCAACCATAAATTGTCTGGTTTCAGTAAAATAGTCAGAAATTGCACTCACTTGTCTACTCTCACTTGAATCCATAAAGAAAGAAATAACCCTAAAATGTTGATTAGGACTATTAAGCAAGGATTTTACCTCTTTGGATATTCTGTTATTTCTTGAGAGGTTTGGATACATAGAATTGCAGGACATCACTCAGATATAAACATAAACAAAAAAATGAGTTAGGAAGATCTTTAAAATGATTAACTGCTTGGAGGAGATTAGTCCTATAATTTAACTGCTTTAATTAGCACCAACAAATGGGAGAGGCAAAATAGGATGGGACCAAGAAAGGATGCTTAGACAAATCAAGATACAAATTCTAGTTGTTTGCATCAAAAGAGTTACACTATTATGACAAATTTTCCAGTTGAATTCAAAGGGGAAGTTGCACATGCTCAAAATAGGAAAACAGCGAGAAAGGGGAAGGGTTTAGTCTGCTTTAATGTTTAGGTAAACCAAATTTTACAATTTCATAAAAGAATGTAAGCAGTAAGGGAAAAAGTGGCTTCTAGCCACTGTTAATGTCAGACTTGACTAGCTGTCATCCGTTAGAATCTACAGGCGCTGGGCTAAATACAGACCCAGGACATCAGGGATCCAATTTTGGAAGGTGTGGTAAATGTCCCATGCTTGATTCCTTTCTGTAGAAGCCTCACAAAATCATCACCAAATCTGAGCTTGTACCCCTCCTGTGTGGACACTCATTTCCTCCCAAGGTAGTCTATGGCATCTTTGGTGAGGTCTGGCTATCACATTCTTCTGTACATTGATCCCAAATCCATTTTGCTATAGCTTCTACCCATTGTTTTAAATTCTACCCCTTGAAAGAAATGAACACATCTAATCTTGGTTCTTTATAACAGTTCTTCACCTCTCTAAAACTGTCTATCATTTTCACAACGTCCTATCTTCAGCTGGCTAAACAGCTCTTGTGCCTTCAACTACTCATAACAGGACAAGAGGTCAAACCTCTTCTTCATCACATCTCCTTTTTGTGAATGTGCTTGAGTTTCTCTTTGTCACTAGAGGCAATTAGCTCAATAATCTAGGTGTGAACTCCTAATTGCTGAACAGAGCATGCTTGTAGTTGTTCTAAATCCTTGTCATCCAAAGCATGTTCCTTGGGCTAGCAGGATTACCCAGGAACTTATTTAAAACAAAAACTCCACAGACCTATCTCTGACTTTCTGAATTGGAACTTGTATTTTAACAAGATCCCAGGTGACTGATGAATTTTAAAGTTTGGGAACCACTGTTCTATATCAGTGGTTCTAAAACTTGACCGCACATTTGAATACTGGTGTCTGCTTCCATCCTGACAGATTGCTGAGAAAAATTGAATTCCTAGGAAGCATCAGTATCTCTTATCTTTTCGTACAAATGCTGAAACATAGGGACAGCTAAAGGATGCAGAGCCAAACAGGCATGTAATGGACCAAGAGTACTAACAATTCCGAAAAAAGAAACTCGATTTCTGTCTGCTAAGTGGGGGTACTATCTAATCTTGGCCCATTTCCTTGAAATGTAACACAAAACTCATTGACCATTAGAGTGACTTTTCTTTTTTATTGATACAAGAATCTAGATAACAAAAGAGAAAACTCATCCCAGTGAACTCAGAAGTCACAATGGTGAAGATATAAAATTTTATAATCTATGAGGGCTTGCTATTTTAGGTTACTAACTTGTAAAAAATAATTTTGTATTTGTTTATTCCATATGATGAACAAAAACACACTCCAACAGATGCCTGTATCGTACCCACTATGTGGAGTCCCGAAGGCATACTCAAATCCTTTTCTGTCATAGAATTTTGAGTCAGTGTTTTGTAAAGTGCTCATCTGCCATTTTTAAGGTAGTGCAGTGTCTAAGCTCACTTTTATGAAAATAAAATTTAAACTTTTTGTATAATATCCACAAGAATTTAGATTAAAATTTACTAACTCATTGGGAACAGAAAGAGTACAAAATAGAAACAAAAAAGATTTTTAGAAGGACTCTCTTGAGAAAAAGAGGAGAGAATCAGAGAAGAAAGGATTTCATCTTTCAACTCTGCTTTTCTGAATATCTTCTCTGTTCAGAATAAATGAGTTGACTTATTTTATCAAATCCCACAAGGCAAATTCTCTCAGCTTCACTAGAAAAGAAAATTAGCAGAATAAATGCAATATTTTTAGTACATCAGCATCTTGTAAAAGAACTTTCCTTGTTTTGTAGGAAAAAAAATACATGTAGCCCATGTGGCCTATTCAATGAATTGTTCTGGCTGTTCACAGCGTGAAGCACCTCTCCTCTAGGAAATGCCACATCGTGTGGTAAGAAGTGCACTAAACCTTCAGAATCATGTGCAAAGACATTTCCTAAGGATATAAATATTAGGGATTTGTCTGGGGAGCATATTCTGCTGAAATCTCATTCTTTCCTATCATGTGACAAACAGGAATTACAGTGATTTTAATCTCTGACATAAGGCTGAGGAGAAGGCTAAAAGAGGTTGAAAGACTTTTGCCTTGGCATCTGGATGAATCGGCATTTGGGACAATAACCAGAAGTCAGAGGATAGGCTTAGCATAGTTCCACCCCGATACCTTCTGCTCCCCTCTCATCCCATCTCTCAGCCACTCCTTTTGTCATGCTTTTGCTTCCTCCTTCACTCATGCACTCATTCCAAAATTAATTGCTGAGCACTGACTACTTGCCCCGTACAGTGCTGGCCTCTAAGGATAGGGCAGAGAGCAGGACAACGGGTCTGCCTGTGTGGAGTTGATTGTCAAGCAGAGACTACCCACTGTTAATTAACCAAGTTACAAGGAAGTGTCTAGCACTGACTCCCCCTCTAGCTGTCATTTACCTTCAATGCCTACATATTTTTTTCCACTCTCTGTCTGGGCATATGGAAATTAAGGGTGAGGGGAACCCAGGAGCAGACAAGGTAGTGTTTTAAATTTACTGGACTTTGTACTTTTGGGGGATAGAGTACTCACTTCTCCATTTAATGTTAAAGATTTGTTTTTAATTTCCAAACTAACATTACAATTAGTATTATAATATTATCTTATAAATTGTATAGCATTCTAGAGTTTGCAAAGTGCTTTCATAGTCCTCACTGCATTGGACTCAAAATAATACTGTGAGATGAGTGGTCCATTTCATGGAGGAGAAAACCAATGCTCCTGGGACTGTTATTTGGATCATTAGAGCCAGAGCTGAAACATGAACTCTTCTGCCTGATTTATAATAGTTATGGGCACATACTAGATTTAAACCTGTCTTTGCCTCAGTGATGCTTCATAGATCACCTGTTGTGCTAGGAAAATGTTAAAAATTATAGTTTGTTTGTGTTTTCTTAGTAAGTCATTACAGAGGCAGTGATTAGCTTTTGTCTTAGTTGTTTTCTGAAATTTCACAGCAGGTGGCACACTGGAATATTCAAAACCAGGAATGCATTTGCCAAGTACCTTCTCAGAAGCTCCCTGCTTTTGATTCCCTTGCCACCACTAGTTGTAGGAGGAATGCTGGAGGAGTCAGGACAGGGAGCAGCAGGACAGGACTGGGGCCTGAGATATCTACACAGATCAGAGTGTTATGGTGTAAAATGGGTTAAGACTGAGAAGACAGTAAGAGAAAGTATCCAAGCGAGAGAGTTCCATGACTGGTTACAGTGAGAGAAGCCTCAGAATAACAGACCTTTCCCCCATCCTTATTTATACCTATACATTGGGTGCTGCTTCTGGAAGATACAATGACACCTTTAAAAATATATATATATATATATATTTATTGAACAACAAAAAAATATATATATATTATTGTTGTTCAATTACAGTTGTCTGCATTTACCCCCTACCATTCCCCCCCACCCCAGTCATCCCCACCTCCCTCCCCTGCTTCCATCCCCCCTTGGTTTTATCCATGTGTTTTTTATAGTTGTTACTGAAAACTCTTTTTCCCTTTCCCCCATTATCCCCTCCCATTTCCCTTCTGGTTACTGTCAGTTTGTTCTTGATTTCAATGCCTCTGGTTATATTTTGCTTGCTTGTTTGTTTTGTTGATTAGGTCCCAGTTAAAGGTGAGATCATATGGTATTTGTCCCTCATCGCCTGGCTTATTTCACTTAGCATAATGCTCTCCAGTTCCTTTAACCTTAGAAACATGCAGAGGCGATAGTGTGCTGAAGTAAAAAACACACTGACTGAATTTAGTATCAGAACTTGTCACTAGGGCACCTGAAAAAGTTACTTTGACATCGATGAGCCTACTCTGTTAAATGGAAAAAAAAGTTTCTTGTCCCTGCAGACTGTGTGAGTAATGGCTTTGTTAGTGGTAGAGTCTATGCCAGTGTTAGTTACCACTATTACAATAGGTACACTGACTTCTGTTGAGCTCTGAATGCGCCAGGAAAGCTGCTGGGGAAGTCCCATGGGTCATTACTCTGATAAAATCTTGGAGCTGTGCTTGGCACTACACGTTCCAAAGGGAAAACATGACTGAGGATAAAATGATGAGGCCTGGCGATTGGAACATCCTGGCTAATTCTCAAAACAAATTTTACATACTCAAGACTAAGTAAGATTAAGAGGAGTGTTGGAACATGGACAGCTGAAAAAACAAAAATAAAAACAAAACCCTAAACACAAATTATGGCTCATAAAAACTTTCATGTTGTAGAGTTCACATTTGTACTTTTAAAGTTGTGAGGACTTTTAAAAATCAATTGTCTTAATTATGCGAGTGACACAAAATTCTACTGAATTCTACATGGAAAAAATTGACAAACTAATTGTTAGAGAGAGGTAGCAACATTAATGTCTATGATATCTTAATCTTTATAAAGTACTTCCTCATTTATAACATATTTGTTTCTCACAGTAACATCATGGTAGAAGTAATTATTTTGTTCTATGGGTGACAATACTGGACTCAGTATCTTATTGGGAAGAACTAGACATTGGTAGGTCTGGAACTTGACCTCAAGAGTTTTGACTCCAAAGTCCATAAAGTTTAATAAAACATGCAGTTAATAATCAGATACCCTGTGTTACAGATCAAACTGGCCCAGCACTCAGAAAATGTAGCCCCAACTCTGTCACCATCTATAATTGTCTCATTCACTCCCTCTCTTATGCTAGGTCTCAGTTTCTTTACCAGCAAAAGGACTAGGACTAGACTCAGTTGAACAAACCTAAGTTGTTTTATTCCTTAGTAATTTAATTGGTAAAATGAAAAAAATGAATTAAACAGCTTTAAAAAATTGTATTTCAATCTATCTGTGTTAGAAAATGTGGTTTTTGTTTGGATTATGGGAGGTGGAACAAGTGGAAACACCCAAACAAATGCCCGGGCTAGTCAAGGCAAACTTCCTCACTGAGCACAAGCGTCCCAGAAAAAGAAACCAAGTGGGCACAGATTACAAAGACCTCCCTGCTGGAATTCACAGAGATCCACAATGGAACATGCTGTGGTGATGCACACAGCACGCACTCCAGTCTGCTGAGCCCAAAGATAGGAGGAAGCTCCATCAGGAGGGTGGGAGTCCACACCCAACTGTTAAATGAAGGTTTTGGAGGAAGCTGAACCTACTGCCAATGCATCGTGCCTTTCTGAGAGGACAGCATACTCATTAGTCATAAATAAGTCCTGTGAAATGCCTCCCACAGCCCATGCTAATATTTCAGATACTCTCCTTAGCCAAAAAAGAACAAAAAAGGAAATTTTTACCTTTTAAGCTTTTAAAATTTATTTATCACCATATTTAATCTCCTGAAAAAAATTTTAGTATGACATCTTTAAATTTGTTTCTCCCTGACATTTCCAAGTGAGATCCAAAGATTCAAGCAAAGGCTTGGACTTCTTAAGCCCCAACAATTCTTCTTTGTACTCGTTTTGCTTCCTACTGCTGAGGACTTTCCACACTGGAGGTTAGGCAAAGTGCTATGAGGAATCTCTGGTGGGGAAGCAGGTTTCCCTAGGCAGTGGTTCAACCTGAGGCCCGCCGGCCTCATGCAGCTCAGGATGGCTGTGAATGCAGCCCAATACAAAATTGTAAGTTTACTTAAAATGCTGAGATTTTTTTTGTGATTATGTGTCATAATGTATTTAATGTGTGACCTAACACAACTCTTCTTCTTCCAGTGTGACCCAGAAATGCCAAAATGCTGTACACCCTTGAGAAAGTGACCAGCACCTAAGTATGCAAATTGTTGATATGTACTTCTACAGTTGTATAACAAAGATTTATTGAACGGTCACTACAAATCAGGCACTATTCTGCACATTAGTGGGTAGGAAAAGATGATTAAAACAGTTTCTATCTCAAGGAACTCAGCTTGGGTGAGAATAAATAGCTAGATAAAGAAATCTAATGAGAACAGAAAGGTTTGGCATAGGAATAGGAGAGAACAGACAACTGTGCTTGAAAGCAGAGAGAATTCAGAAAGCCTTAGAGAACAGATGGCAATTGAGCTGGGAATTAAAGGAAGTGTTTCACATAAAGAAAAGGGATAGGGAGGATAACCTTCCAGAAAGAAAATAAGGCATGCACAAGGCAGGAAGGTGAAAGTACGCTGTCCCTTCTGGGAGCAGTGACCTATTTTGTAAGGCAGGAGCCCAGAATTTATGTCCAGAAGTGGTGGGTTGTCAGCCTGGAAGGTTGAACATCAGCCAGAGAAGGTGAAGACAGCTTATATGCTATAGTGGTGGGGGTTAAGATTTTTTCTTTGAGCAAAGAGAACCCTGTTTCTGGATTACTATTCTGACAGAGATTAGAGGGAACAGAGGCTTGAGGTAGAAAGATCTGTCAGGAAAATGTTATGTAGTATCAAGGAAAGGAGGTGACACATGCAAGAGAGTCAGGAGACAGAATTAGTAGAACTTGATGGCCAGGTGGACAGACCCAATAAACAGTTATGGTCATGGGGTATGAAATGGGCATGGGGTCACAGAAAAAGGGAATGGTGAGCAATGTCTGCTTCTGACTGATGGGATAACAAATGATACTGGAGCTATTTGTTGATATTGGAGCCAACAGCTATGGGCAAAGCATCTTCCCTCTCTCCCTGAGCTGGTTCTGCCTCATTGTTCAAGGGCTAGTCTGAGGTCTGTGGACCAGCAGCATCAGCATCACCCAGCTGCTTGTGTAGCATCTCAGGCTGTACTCTGGATACTAAATCAGATTCTTCTTTCTAACCAGATCCCAGGTCAGCTATATATACATTAAAGTTTGAGAAACAATGGCCTAGGGTCACTCTTGGAGTAACAAGAGAGAAATAGCATCAAGCATCAATAAACATGCTGAAGGTTCAAATTGTTAATCACAAGGTTGTGGAGTCAGAGAATGATGTTTCTTTTTGTCCTGAAGTTTGTACCTGATGGGAATTGTGCCTAACTATTGTACTAATCTTAACTCTCTGATCTTTCTTCCACTTTATATTTCTACTGCTATTGATTGTGTACATGTGGCACTTAAGAATACTTGGAAGATCATAAAGAGAATAAAACTATTTGGAGGCAATGAAGATAACAAAAAATGAATAAAAATAAACTTGTCCTCATCTCTCTGGTATCTTCATGAACTCTTTATTCCTGGGATACAAGGAGCTGGTGAGTATGGCTTTAATAAGGACTAAACTAAATTCTCCAACTTCTAGGTTAGAGAAGAGATTCACAGAGGTCAGGAAGGGTCACATGGTTCTGGGGCTTGGCTGGGAGCCAGGCAGCTGCAGGCATGGAGCATGAGTCTACATCATTGTGACATCTCCTTTATGCTTCAGGAGCTGTTCCTTGCTCCAGATATGACCCTTGATGATTGTGGCTTGTGCTTCTCAGCCTCTCATCAATTTTGTTGGTATAGATTTGTTGAAATGGAAACTTGATGTGGATTTAGAAATCTATGGACAAATGATAATATTTAATTTAAATTATAAAGATGATTTAGGCCAATAACAGAAAAGAAGAAGGGTCTGCAAAATGCCTAAAGCATACCAAGATGAACAGAATTGTTGTCTTTTCACAAGCTTAAAACGGCATTCAGCTCAAAAACAGAATTAAGTTAAGCTTTAGCATGTATCATCAACTCATGACTTTCAAAATCTGATGATATATTAGTTGCACCAACAGCGTATTAGAAGGTAGATCATATTCAATTGCTCCTGTGATGACTGGAATGACTCTATGTGTTAGAGCAGGGGAGTGGCAAGGAAAAATGCATTAACTTCAGAAATGCTAGCCTGATGCAGTCTCGACACATCACAGATGACTTCAGTGACAATGTTATTTTTAAAGTACATAATAAATGATAGGGATATTCTGTTTGAACTTTTCTAGTTTCATGAGCCACAGCTGGGAAGAGAGTCTATTTCTCAGGGACAGAACAAAGACTTTAAAATAGAAACACAACACAGTTTATAGACTACTCTGAAGGAAGGGCTATTTTACATCACAGAAATCACTTTGTTTTAGCACTGTTTTGGGAGTCACTAACATGGGCCCTCATCCTGCTACTAGCTGTTTGCACTTAGGCAAGTTATTTTCACTCAGTCTCCTCATCTGTAAAGTGAGAAGTATCCTAATGCAGACTGAAGGTCCATCAAACCATCCTGGGGTTACTTCTCCAGTTCCTGGGTATACAATAAATAATTATGCTCATCAGCTTAAAGAATTTCTATTTTAGTCCTTTGACCAAAGGAATTTAAGATATATAGAGCAAAGGTCAAATGGAAATTTCTAAACTTCCCTTTCCCCTTCCTCCCTTACCAAAATTGCAAAGATGTGAAGGAAGATGGAGTGAAGGGGTAGTGGTTTCCCTATGGCTTGTCATCATATTTTTGTTTTACCCAGTTGTTTGACCTGTGGAGAAGATATAGGACTAGCAATGAATTATTCTAAGTTTAATTAGCGGGTGGCTTGAATCATAGTGTTTCTCTAGATGTAACGTCTTACTAGCATAAATAAGCAAATTCTTTGACACCAGTTATGTGGCTACAGATCTGGCCACCTCCACACTGATATTTCACACTGCATACATCACACTTCAGAGAGCGAGATTTAACTTTGTGAGAAGAAACCAAAGGGAAAGGGCTGGATGTTGCAGCCATAAGTATGGGGGAGTTAATTCCTCATGGTGAAAACCTTGACCTATAGGAGATATTGGACAGGAACACTCCAGACAAATAGCGGATCCCGGGAGGGATTTCCTGTGGCTTGTCAATTTGTGTATCTAGAGGGAGTAGGATAAAACCTCTGTAAAAATTCAAAGACATACCACCCCTGTTTCCTCTCTCCCAGTGACAAGCTGTTCTGAGTTATGGCCTCTCTGCACAGCCTGCCTGAAGTCATCTTGCATGGTTAAACAGAAATGCCTGTGTCTTTTGAGGACTCATTGTGAAGCGGGGGCCCACACAGCAAACCATCACCTTGTATCGCTTCTTATCCTTCCCTCCCTCACTTCCCTTTCGTTCACTCGTACTGCCCAGGGAGTGAATTGTCTGTCCTATTATTAACATAAAGTAATAGTATTGAATAAAATTCGCTTTCCTTTGAGCAAATGCCTGCCTGTGGTTTTCTGTCTGAATGGGAGGCAATGATTGGTGAGTTAAGAAGAAAATCTGAAGCATGCATGTTGTTTGATGTCTCAAGTTGTTGTCTTAACACAATGAATAGTTATCATCTTGCACATTTTTTTAAAGATTTTATTTATTTATTTTTTTAGACTGGGGAAGGGAGGGAGAAAGAGAGGGAGAGAAACATCACTGTATGGTTGCCTCTCACGTGCCCCCTACTGGGGACCTGGCCCACAAGCCAGGCATGTGCCCTGACTGGGAATCCAACCAATGGCCCCTTGCTTCACAGGTCGGCACTCAATCTACTGAGCCGCACCAGCCAGGGCATCTTGCACACTTTTATCAAGATCATTCTTACTCGTGTACATAATCATTTGATTTTTTGAGTGATAAAAAAACTTATAGATTAGAACCTGAAAGTGTATCATATATTGGGGGTCAGAATCATTTCAGGAGCAGAATATTTATTTGTGGTCAGTTGGGCAGAGACTGAAGAGGAAGCACCACAACTTACAGTGGAGGAGAGGGGCGAGCAGCACACAGTGATGCTCATGAGAGACTTGTGTGCATTTAGGAGGAGGCTGAAATAATAATAGGAGAAGTTCTTATGCCTCTTATGTCAAGCCTCTGTTGCTATCATGCTGCGTGTTTCATGGATTTACCTTGTGGTGCTGTATGTCTTTTAAATCTAAGTGAAGAGCTTTTCTAGAGTGGTTGGCTAAATCAAGAGAATGAATCTACGAAGAGGAATCAAAAGTGGCTCACAGGGAGATTTTCTGGTGTACCTGAAGTCATACTGCATTAATTATCATTCATCTGCTTATACCCAGAGGAACCAAGGGCAAGAAGCTGGCCTGGCCACTCCAGGGACAGGACTTTGGAACACCGAGACAGAAGGAATTCAGGAAGGGGGTGGTGGTGGTCACTAGCCTCAGATACAGCAGATTGTGCCATATAATCACATACAAGTAAACACAATCATAAAGAGTTTGAAGAAACTATTGACATGTTTGGAGGCAGAGACTGGAATCTTAAGGGCTCCAAATTCATAACAAAAAAATGTCAAGAAAGTGATGGGAAAGAAATAATGAGCCCCCCAATGTTGAAATATGTGTCGCAGCAATCTGTATGGCTTGTGTTGCCTTCTAGGCTAACCTAAAGAAGGCAAAGGGTTGGCTCTGGGGAAGTCAAGGAGCTCCGTGGGAAATAACAATGTTCATGTCAAACCTCACATGTGCATGTTTGACAGAGGCTCATGCAGAGTAAACTGTGTACAATGGGATTGGGGCCTTGGTATGTGGATTTCCTTAAGGTCCTGTTTCTCCTTTAATGATAAGCAACAATTTGTAAAATTAAAATTGTCATCAAACTTCATCAGAACCAAAGTTGCTTCTTTCAGAATCATTAAAGACCTATTTGCGAAGAACAAAGATAGTAAAAACTAGATTAGAAAAAAATATTTTTATGAAAAAAGGGAAAAATCTAAATGCAGATACTTTGGCTAAGCCTAGCATCAAATAGCTGACAGGACATGCAAAGTATTCCTGCTCATCTCTAGTTTATTATGTTTTAATATTAATATGTAACTACTTTAATAAACATTTTTACTTGACTCAGTTGGTTCCTTCCTAGTTCATCTACAGACCTCTTCCACAGAGACAGATACCCAGAAATAATATACATGCAAGTTACTGCCAACATATGTACAAGCCCTGCTCTAAGTGTTTATCAGCACTCAAAGGCTGTTACTCACAGATAACCTTCTGGATGAGGCCTCAAAAGCCTATTTAATCCATTTTGTAGCTAGTCTGAAAGGCTGGGTGATCACTTGGATGTTAAACCTGAGTCTCCCAGGGAAACCCCCAAACCCCTGTCCTCCTCCAGGGGGTGCTGGTAGTGGGAGAAGGTAGGAAAGGTGGTGAGGACAGAAGGGCAGATGATCACCCATCATCCCATGGGGAAGGCTCACCAGGTGTAAGACTGCCAGAAAATCTTATCAACGTAACTGCTGGTGAAGACTCAGGAAAGCAGATTTGCTCAGAAATAGAAATGGTGGTTGGGTGGGCAGATGTTCTGGCGTAGAGGTGTCAAACTCATTTTCACTGGGGGCCACATCAGCCTCACGGTTGCCTTCAAGGGCTGAATGTAATTTTAGTACTGTATAAATGTAACTACTCCTTAACTAGAGGCAAGGAGCTCGACTCTGCCACTGGGTAGAAACTAGGTGCCAGGCCAGATAAAACAAGGTGAAGGGCCATATTCAGCCCATGGGCCTTGTGTTTGCCACCTGTGTTCTAGAGTAAGGAAAGCAGGGAAGTGGTGGGTTTTTTTCCCCTGCTTTTGTAAAATACCTGTCTCAATTTGACATTATTTTTAAAGACTGTCTCTTCCTCTACAAGAAGGGGAGAGTGTTCTGATATGAAACTCTGGGCTGTATTAAATGAATAGAAAGGAAGGGAGTTATCAAGTGGTATCATATTCTCCATACACATAGTTTCCATTTTCATCCATTGCCCCAAGCTCCTCAAAACTTCAGGTTCTTATTTTTGTTCTTATTTGGAAAGAGGTCACTCCTTTCCTCGATGGACATGTTACCTGCAGAAAAGGACCCAATGCTTCTCTTCAATGAAGGAAACACATTGTATAACTTCATAGAGCCTAAGCTGAGAAAATACCGTTTATACATACATTCACATATATGTAAATACCAAAAGAAATGTTTAAGTTTTCTTCTTTCACCCTCCATAGTGTTTGGAAAACATGATTTGTTGTTGTAAAAACTTCACTGGGTTAACCCCAACCTACACTTAAACCAGGGTGGCACCCAATCAAGGGACTTACCACAAACTCAGTGTCCTGATGCCCTGCTGTGCAAAACATCCCATTCTCATGGTTGACACACAGTTTAACTTCTCAAAGCTTCTTACTGACAAGAATGTTTCTATTTTATTCTAGCAAGAAAGCTTCCACTTGAGAAAATGTGAGTCCCAGGTAAGTATGTCTTCTTTCCTTTCATTGCTCTGATAAGGACTCCAGAGGTACAGCTCAAAAATCAATAACAGCTGCCTGTCAAGAAGACACTCTGTCAAATTAAACAACTTACCATTTTTGTTATGTGGCATTCCTATTTTCATTACTATTGTCACAAAGTGGCATCACCAACTACAGACAGGCACATGGTTCAGCTGTAAGTTGCCAGTTAGCACTGAGCAGAGACCTTACTGGAGGGACCAGATTCAGTAGGAAGAGAATGAAAGTCATCTGTGGTTTTGATGGAATGCCCTTGTAGAGTTGCATTTATGCAGAATTTGAGAGTGGTTTTCTTATAGATCTGTGTCTGTGTTAATGTTTTACCATCTAAGCTTTGATAGAATCTCTTGAGGTTATTTATCAATTGATGTTCTTTTGGCCAGAGATCTGTATCAAGTAATGTTCTGTAGTTCTTAGGAGATTTAGCAACCCACAAAAGCTTTTCTGTGAGGAAATGTCATTGAAAAGAATCATGTTTAAATTCTTTGGCAGTAATTTTCCATCATTCACTCTCTGGTAAACACAGACCCCCATCCATGCTAATCTATTTCCTCACTGACTTGATACAAATAATTTTTAAATTAAATATTACAAATATTATCTTTAAAATTTTATGTTATATTGCGTTAATGCAATCACTAAATTTATATTATGAATATTTCTATTGTCATAAGTAATTTATAACAATGAAAGCAATTATTAATTAGTATTCACTTAACAGCACCCAAAATTTCAAATACTTTCGTTATTGTTAAGTCACCTTTTAGGATCATTTTTATATTGATTATTATATTACTATAGCCATTAACCTGTACTTAATTTTGTATCACATAGAGCTCACAACCAAAATTTGGTGGCTAAAACCTGCTGCATGGATCCTAGGAAAGTTAAAATCTTGTAGGAAACTGAATCTCTGTTTCCTCTGTGCCTAGAGAAAAATCACTAAGTGGTTCAGGTTGGGCGCTATCTTAATTCACGATCAAAGTTGGAGGAACACTTATTATCTGTCCTCTTCTAGTGTCTATGAAGAGAGATATTTCCCTTAATGCCCTTTATTCTGCCCTAGCCCAGCCAAGAGGATTGACTTTTCTGATTAGAGAGTTTGAGGGGAGAATCTGAGTGTGTCCGCTGGCTTAGTCCTTCCTGCTTCCTTTCTTGTTGCAGTTTGTCCAGCTGCAGAAAGCACACATTCTGCTCTGCTCCCCGAGGCTGTCTAACTTTCAGGGACAGGCTCACTCTTTGTAAGGAGATGGGGAACAGAAGTGTCCTCAGGTGATTGTTCTCAGATCCCAGCATGGGCTGAGGATTTTGAGAAATAAACAAGGAGTGGAATTTGAGGAGAAAAGTTAACACTTTGAGATTAAGACTTTGGAACAGGTCAGGCCATGTTTTTTCGTTGTTGAGGTTGGCAGCTGCAGGTGTCTGAATTGTGTTATGTTGTTCGTTAAACAATTGTGGGCAGAATTGGAGGCTGGTGAGATGAGCTTTTAACTTGTGTGACTAGGGCAAGTGAGTTTAGGTTTTAAAGTGTAGGCTGTTTCAGTTTGACTTGGTAGGGCAAGAAAGTTGAGATGGAATTAGATCTTTCAGGTGTTGGCTGGACAACAACATTTGCTGCATTAACAGTATTTTCCAGCCAGGTCATTAGGTAGGAGCTTTAAATGTCAAGGATTTAAGCTCTGCATGTTTTGCAGAGCACTCATGGGGTATGACATTCTGTGTTACCTGCCAGGTCTGAGTAGGCAGCTGGGGACTGGCTGCTAAAGTTCCATTTTGCATACTAAACTGAGAGAGGACTTGGGAATCTAGGCTAAATTTGGATTCATGTCACTTATTCATAAGTGTGAGTTGGTTATTCCCTACCGTATTCTTTCAAACTGGCTCTGAATTTCTTAGTGACAGAATCCCTGTCCTTGGCTTTAGTTTTCAGGGAGCCACATTCTGGATCCAATCAAAGAAATGTGGTAGATTTTACTAATGAAATAACAAAAAAGGTTTTGAAGCCCTTATTATGGTAATATGCTATATTTTTCAATAGATATAAATGAATTAATAAAGTTATTGCAAACTCAGAAGCAAGAGAAATAATGAAAGAGGTCTTCTTCAAGCATTCTCTATTTCCAAGGATCAGATTTGCCTAGAAAGTCAATAAGGAATTGGGGTAATCTAAAAATAGTTTTTCAAAAAGAAAAAAAAAACATCCTATTCAGTCCTAGTAAAATAGAATAAAAGTAATGGAAGAAATGAAACATAATTTAAAAGGGATGATGAACAAGAGAGAGAGCCTTAATTGAAACATATTAGAAGATAAGTGGGAAAAATGAGACCGTGAAAACTTGAAGTTCAGACCTGACCTATATAAAGGGCAGAGTAAGATGTACCCAGGTCCAACTACTGTTGCAGGAACCCTTTGTAAATGTGTACTTGTTCTGCAAGGTAACTGGATTGGAAAAGCTAACAGACTCCAAACAATGTGAGAAGAAGAGGGGTAACATTTCATGCACAAACTAGAATGATTGCCTGAGGGAGCCATTCCCCAGGCCATATAGTAAAAGTCATTTTTATGATTTCAGTCATGGAGTCTAAACCAAGGGTGATTGGAAAACCACCCTTACTCTTTCTTGATGACTGTCCTCTCAAGTCTCCCAAGGTTGCATATTTGCCTACATCCCAAATCCAGGCCACTGTCCCATCAAGACAAGAGGATAAGATCTGTGTATATAAAAACTCTTCAAACAGAGACTCTTAAACTACTAGAAATCCCTGAGGAAACTTCTTCCAGAGGATCTCAAAGATGAGAAAAATTAAATTCCAAAAGTTATGTAGTAGCATTTGTAGAACACTATGGATATAGCAGAAGAAGTAATGATACATTTTATTTAACTACTTGTTCAGTATTTTGTTGTTTAAGATATATATATATATATATATATATATATATATATACACACACATATTATCTCCATCAAGCCTCTCAATACCCCATAATTTAGGATTGTTAGTTCCAGAATTATAAATGAGGGGACTGAAGTTCAGCAAGCTATTACTTGCTCAAGAGGATTCAACTGGTAATTGAGTCATCATCCAGAACTCTGAGTTATACCACTCACTTTACTCCTTTGAGCCGCACCGTTCTTCCCAACTCTAACAGGCATTGTTGTGCCTGAAGAATGACCAATGGCGATGTAGGATCTGGGTAGTGTAGTATGACAAAAATATTTTGAAAACTAACAT
This sequence comes from Macrotus californicus, assembly GCA_007922815.1. Lineage (NCBI taxonomy): Eukaryota > Metazoa > Chordata > Mammalia > Chiroptera > Phyllostomidae > Macrotus > Macrotus californicus. The sequence continues at coordinate 17,263 of VMDR010020017.1, forward strand.
TATGAAAGAGAGCAAGTGACCAAACGAATGCCATATGTGATACTTCAGCCTTTTAAGAAATAATTTATGAGTGACTCAGTTTTGTTTGAGGGAATAACAGACTTTTAAACCAACAATTTTAAGCATATTTGAGCAGACTCAGAAAACACTTACATATAATAAAAACACCCCTTCTCTAGCCAGCATGCAGTTATTACTATGAATAATTTATATTTCTCTAGGGGAATGTGCTATTTATTGCTCTTAATTATTTGTTTTCCAAGTGCCACCACAGATTCCCTGGGGAGACAAACCCTTGAGAGGAGGAAGTGGTGACGCTGGGGGAAGCATCAGCTGATGACTCCCTGGTACTAGAGCTGCAGGTCTGCGGGAGACAGCGATTGCCCTTCATTAGCCCAGCAGAGCTCATGGAGCAAAGTCCTTCTAAATGGGTGCTTGGCATGGGTAATAACTTTATCTTTTCCAAAGAAAAACTTCTTTGGGGGGAGGGTGTACAAAAATGGAAATGGAGCCCTCCCACCGGGGATCGGCACTGGAGCCAGCACCAGAGGGGCCCCGCTGGACTGTGGGTAGTGCGGAAAGTGACTGGTAACTGGCAGGGAGCGGAGC
>VMDR010020018.1:0-17873 GCA_007922815.1 Macrotus californicus
CATGTGATCTATCTTTGAAAATGTTCTATGTGCATTTGAAAAGAATGTGTATTTTGCTTCTTTGGGGTGAAAGTATCTATATGTATCTATTAAGTCCATTTGATCTAGAGTGTTGTTCAATACCACAATATCCTTGTTGATTCTTTGCTTGGAAGATCTATCCATTGTTGACAGTGGGGTGTTAAAATTCTCTACGATGAGTGTGTTGCTCTCAATATCTTTCTTGAAGTTCACCAATATTTCCCTTATATATTTAGGTGCTCCTATGTTGATTGTATATGTGTTTATAAGAGTTATATCTTCTTGATGGATTGCTGCCTTAAGTATTATGTAGTGTCTTTCTTTGTCTTTTTTAGGACTTTTGTTTTGAAGTCTATTTTGTCTGATATAAGTATTGCTACCCTAGCTTTTTTTTTTTCATGTCCGTTTGTGTGGAGTATTTTTTCATTCTCTTCAGTTTCAGTCTGTGCAGATCTTTTGTTCTGAGGTGTGTCTCTTGTAGACAGCAAGTATGCAGGTAATATTTTCTTATTCATTCAGCTATCCTATGTCTTTTGATTGGAGCATTAAATCCATGTATTTTAAGGTTATTATTGATAGGTACTTATCATTGTCATTTTTCCCTTTGTACCAGTGTTTCCCCCCTCTTTTTCTTCATCTCTTAGAGCAGTCCCTTTAGCATGTCTTGCAATGCTGGTTTGAAGAAGATGTATTCTTTTAGCCTTCTTTTTTCTGGGAAACTCCTTTTTGAACCTTCCATTTTAAAGGGGAGCCTTGCTAGAGAGAGTAGTCTTGGTTGCAGGACTTGGTTTTTCATTACTTGGAATCTTTCTGGCATTCTCTTTTGGCTTGTAGTGTTTCTGTTGAGAAATCAGCTGCTAGCCTTATTGGGGCTCCTTGTATATTACTTCTCATTTCCTCCTTTCTGCCTTTAAGATGCCCTCTTTGTCTGTAAATGTTATCGTTTTTATCATAATTTATCTTGGAGTGGGCCCCTTTGGGTTGATTGGGACCCTCTGTGCTTCCTGGCCTGTGTGACACTTTCTCTCCTCACGTTAGGGAAGTTTTCTGTCATTACTTTTTCAAACAGGTTTTCTATCGCTTGCTCCTCTTCTTTTACTTCTGGTATCTCTATGATGCGAATATTATTGCATTCCATGTTGTCCAGCAGCTCCTTTAAGCCCTCTTCACTCTTTTCAAGTCTTTTTTTCATTCCGTTGTTCTGTCCTGGAGTTTTTTTCTACCTTGTCCTTCAGCTTACTGATTCTACCCTTTGCTTCACCTTGCCTACTTTTAATTACTTCTAACGTATTTTTCATTTCATGTATTATACTCTTCATTTCCTCTTATCTCTTACTGGTAGTTTCTATGTCCTTTTTCATGTTGATGTAGGTCCTAGTGAGTTCCTTGTAGCTTCCCTGGAGTTCTTTGTAGTTCTCACTGAGCTCCTTGAGCATCCTTATAACCATTATTTTGGACTCAATGTCTGATTGTTTGTTGCCTCAGTTTCATTTAGCAGCCTTTCTGGGGATTCCTCCTTTCCTTTCAATTTGGGGTTGTTTCTTTGTTTCCCCATTTTAGGTTACTCTTGTTTGTTTCTATATATTAGATTGATCTGCTTTGACAGGGCTCTTCATGATGTGACCTTCTGTACTAGGATACCTGTGGGACTCAGTGTTGCAGTCTCCTTGATCTCCTGATTGGATGCTCTTGGGGTGCCTTTATGCCCTTTGGGCTCTTGGTTGTAATTGAGTTGTGGGTTTTGGGGTCCATTCTTTGGTGTGTCCTTCCTTCTGGCTAGCTGACTGAGAGTCACACCATCCTCATGCCTTGTATGCTGTTGTTCAGGGACTGCCAGAAGAAAAACAAACAACTGAGGAAAGAAACCCATACTTGCAAAAATAACTCCCACCCACAACCATACTATCAACAGCAAATGAGCACATATTAATATAGGTGTGAAAAGATTGAGACTATTGTAAGAAAAGAAAAACCAATATTAGATGAGTAACTGAAAGAGAAATGATTTTGAGAGGGTCAAGGGAGGAGAAATAATAAGAGTAGGGAATAGAAATAAGGCAAAGAAAGATAGAAAATAAAATTTACATGTATAAATATAAAAGGGAGAGAAGATGGCAGAATTGAGCAATAAAAGGGAAGAGTGTAGTATTAAGTTTAAACAAAAAATTGAAAAATACAGTGAAAAAAATAGGAACCAAATTGGAGGAAAAGATCCACCACAGAAATATCAACAACACATGAGCAAAGATTAATGTAGGCAGAATGGAAATAAGAAGAAAAAAAGAAAGAAAGAAAAGCTTATGAATTGTCTAGAGGAAAGAAAAGTGATTTTGAGAAGATGGAGAAGGGATAGTAAGAGTGAGGAATGAAAAACAGTCTAAGGCTGGGAAAAATTAGCATTTGAAATAAACAAACAAAAAAAGACAATCCAGGAAGAAGGCAAAATGGAGTAGGAGAGAGGAATGTTAAAATTTTGAAATACAAAAATAGTGGAGATCTATAAATGAAATGGAAGAAATGCAACAATAACCACCATATCAACAACCAGAGAGCAAAGATTGATAAAAGTGTTGAGAGAATAAGGTTATTTTAAGAATGGAAGAAAGAATGTGAGATGACAAATAGCAAAGAAAATGGTTTTGAGAGGCTGGGGGGGATAGTAACAATGAAGAATAGAAACAAGTCATAGAAAGAGAAAAAATAAAATTTAAAACAAAAATAAGAAGAAAAAGGAAGAAGGTATAATTGAGTAAAAAAAGGGAGAAGCAAAATATGTGATTTGAAATAAACTAAAATATAAAAACTAGTGAAATAATAGGCACAAACTTGAAGGAAAAGAAATGAATGTTAAAAAGCTATGCAGGAGAGGAAATTATGCAGATCATGAAGAAGGTCACAGTGGAGTTTGTCTCAGCAGAATCCATTGTTTACCACTGTCTTCTCTTTCTGGATCTGTCCCTGGTGATGTCAGATGGTGTCCTAGACTGGCCCTAAGGAGCCTGTTCAAGATTACAAGTGATCCACAGTGTGTGGCTGTCTGCTTCAGTTTTGGCTTGTCCCTGCTGTTCTGCCCTGTCTGCTTTCCATCAGCCTTGGACCCAGGAGTGATTCATTTAGTGACCCAAGAGACCTGCCTGTATCTTCTCCACCTCCTTCCAGAGGGAGCTCCTAGTGTGATAGGGAGGATGGAAACTCTATGGCACCCCCAGGGGGCACTGTTCAGTCTTCAGGGACGATGGTGGGAGTATTTCCCTGCCCTCTCACCACATGTCTTGGTCAGTCCCAGATTCTTTTCAATTATGAATGGTTTCTGGTGGATTAGCTGTCCTTCTCCTGTGAGGGATTAGCTGTCCTTCTCCTGTCATTCTGAGTAAAAGGGGAAGCTCTCTCCTGCTTGGTACAGATAGCAGCTCCATCTAGGTACCCAGGCTGGCCGGGGCCCTGAACATACCTTGTTGTGCCTTCTCTAATCTCTTAGCCCTGATCCTGAGGAACATTGTTGCTGGCAGTGTCTGGTAAAGGGCCTTTTCAGAGCTTTTTCTTTTCCCTGTGAAAATTCACCCAGCAGGGGGCTCCTGAGCCTGGCCTCATTGATGTGCAGAGCCTGTAATTCCTCAGGTGGGGCTTACACTCGCCCATCTGTGAGGGGACATGCCTGGATGCAGCCAATCTCAGGCATTCAGCTACTGGCCATCCAGTTCCCAGCCTGCTGCTCTCTTACTGGAGACTCAGCCTGAACTTCACTCTGTATGGTCCCCTGCTTACCAGCCATACTGGGTTGGGTCCCACTGTTCCTTCAGTGTGACTCTGTCCCTCTGAGTTCTTTGTTTGGATGGCTGCTGTGGATGGGCACACACGTATATTAGCACTGGATCCCTGCCAAGTCTTGAGTCTTGGAGTCTTGCTTCAGCTCTTCTTTTAAAAGAGTTTCTGTGTAGCCCCCACACTGCAGCACTAGCCCTTGGGGGCATATTCTCCATGTGTTCCCCATCCCCCCAAATCACTGTCTTTCTCAGTCAGGGCTGGCCACAGTCTGTCAGAGCCTCCAGAAGTTTTAGATAGAATTTCTCTCTGGAGTTCTCTGGGATGGCACTGGGAAGGGTCCAACATGGATAATATAACACAGGGTGGTGGCAGGGTGCACTTGCAGCACTCACCGCTACCTCCAGTGGCTCTCAGCCTCGGTCAGGCCCACTCCTGTCTCTCTCTGCTCCTGGGGCTCGCAGCTCCTGAGCCACTCTGCAGCTGCCCAGAATACACACAGCCAGAAGTGGTGGGCTGAGCTGTGGCAACAGCAGTTGCTCTGCTAGGAGAGCCTGGGCCTTCTACTGCCAAGTATCCTGCAAACAATATTAATCAGGTGTGGATATCGGTCTATAACACATATTTAGACAGAATTATTTAATATTTTGAACATTTTAACAGTAAATGTATAACATCTCTTGACTATATTGAAGGATACAATATCTCATTTGGATAGCCATGTTAGATATTGTGAAAATGTAGCTATTATAAAATATAAAATACACAATTAAAAATTACAAAATCGAATTATACCTCAGTAGACTGGGCTAAAGACTGATACCATAATGAAAGGGATACTTAAGAATCAGGAAAGAAGATATGCCTTTGACTCGCTCTAAATGAGGTGTTGAACTTGAACTAGATTCAGGTGTTGTACTGGCAGTTTCAGGGTTTAGGGGTAGGGAGCCATCTGGTCAGGATTGACAGCTCAGTAACTACAATGGGACTTGACACAGGGTAGAGTCCTGGGAAAGACAAGGCAGCTTGCTAAGGACTGTAAGGTAGAGTAAAAGTATCTATAGCCACATGAAGACCTAGATGGCTAACTGAGAACAGGCACACCCTACCTCTACTATGTACTGTGCACATGACTGCAGTTGAGGGAGAAAAGCAGGAACTGGATAAGTGAGTACCTGTCATTCACTGGATATCCCCTGAACATGCTTCACTTAGGAGGAGTAATCATGGAAATGCTCTGCTATTAATATCAGTGATCAGTGTCTAATACACAGACAAGCAATAGAATATAGTACTTAAAAGCATGGTCACTGAATGTAGACATGGGTATAAACCCTGTCTCTGTACCCACGAGGTAAGTGGTAGAGTGGCTGAAATATAAACACTTTTGAGATAGACTTCCTGGCTTCATATTTGAGTTCTGGTGTCTCCTAGTTTTATTTCCTTGGCAAGTTTCTTTAAAAACTCCATGCCTCAATTTCTTCATCTGAAAAATAGAGGTGATGATAATAATACTTACCTTATATGTGTCGGGGATTAAATAAATTCTCACTTTATTATGAGGATTTTAAAAATCAACATTTGTCAACCATTAAAGCAGTACATGGAACATAATAAGTACCAGACATGTTAGCTATTTTAATTATTTCTTGTGTAAAATTAAGATAAGAACAATACTGGTCTTCGTTTTGTGGGTTTGAAGCAGAGATTAAATAAGTCACTGCCTATAAGCTGCCCATTCTAGTGCCTAATAGACAGCAGGTGCTGAATGAAAAAGAATAAACTTCACACCTTGGTGATGGTTATTAGTTCAAGAAATCTGTGAGGTTCAACTGGCAGGTTCAAATGCCTCTACCGCCCACAGAGAAGCAGGTCTCAAGAATACAATGGTGTGATTCTTCCTAATCATAAAACAAACTCCACTACTTTAGAATCTCTACTCACTTTAGATAGGTAGAATATTATACCTTATATATTTTATATGTGTTATATACATATATATGCTGCATGTCCTATCATAAGATGAACATAATCTACTAATCTACACCCCAATTTCCTTCTAGCCCCAGGAACAGGCTTATCACCTGGGGAGTACACCTGGTCAAAGCCTGGTGTGAGCACCAGCTCGCACCTCATTTAGGGAACCAGACCAAACAGCATGAGGGGCGCTATGCAAACTTGGTGCTGTGGCCAAGCACCTGCTTTCCATTTAGTTCCAGACAGACCAGGGCTCAAGGCTTTCAGAAGCAGCCCAGAGTGGCAGGCTCCCAGGGCCTCCAGCATGGAGGCCCCCTACCCTATCCAGCAAGGCTCCCTTAAAAACAATTATAAAACCATCACCAATGTGTGAAGTTTATTCTTTTTCATTCAGTACCTGCTGTCTATTAGGCACTAGAATGGGCAGCTTATAGGCAGTGCCTTATTTAATCTCTGCAACAATTGTTTTTAAGACAACTTAAAAATGTATTAATTATAGTCAAGACTTCTTAATTTTCAATTTTACCTCCCACTCAACTAGTCTTTTGAAATCACTGCCATTTGATATCATATGCTCAAGATCTGGATTACATCAAGAGCTCACTCCAAGACTATTATACTTCATGTCATAGAGTTCTGAACTTCTATAGTTCATTCTCATGAACCCAAGAATCATTAGCTATTTTTCTTTTAATTATCTGTTTATCTTTACCAGTAACAATCTAAATTAGCATCTTCAATTTTGAAAGACCCTACTGAAAAGAACTACTAGTTTAAGCAAAGAATGGAATACATCCAGGTGACAAAACGTAATGTTCAAAGGCAAAGCATCTTTAGGCATTACTGGATCCAGAGTGTGAGATGACCGACCGCATCAGTGCTCTGCTTTTTCTTTGTCTTTGATCTGCTTCCATGTGCGTTGATTTTATTCTCATACAGGTTTATTCATGTGGTGGGAAAGGACCATTTGTGAGAAATAGCTCTGCCGTCTTTAAGTATCCATACATCAGCTTACAGGTTCTTTACCAATCCTTGCCTTCTTTATCAATAATTCAGCCTCATCTGGGGAAGGAAGGGATCACTTCTGCCAATGCTTAATGTGTGCCTACAACTGAGTTTGTGTATGTGAGGCATTAATATTGACAGCTCCATCTCCACTCATGGACACTGAGAGGCGTTCTTTCCCACAGGAATGGCTGATGATGTTACCAAAGGAATAGCAGGAACATTTCATCCCCTATCAACTTAGGGGCTGTACAGAATTAGAGTTTGTTTGTTTGTTTGTTTTTTTAACAAGATGGAACCAGGAAAACAATGCTGGGTACGTGACACAAGATACCGACTACAAATAAATATGACAGAAAAACATAACAGATGAAGTAGAAATCTTTTCTCTTTCTGTCTCTACAAGAAAATGTGACCTCCACTCAGTAGTGCAAGTCAAATGTAAGACTGTGTGTGTGGTGAAAGGGGTCTGTGGATGAAGACCTTCATGAAGGATGTAAGAACAACCCGAGTATATTAGCAACAGGGACAGGAGCAGTTAAGGAGTACAACTTTGTAAGTTACAAATTAGATTTACATAGAGAGGGAATTGGTGGTGGAGACATTTTCTGTAGGAGACGATGGGCAGGGAAGAACAACAAAGAAAATAAATAAAACTTAGATGATTACGAAAACACAATACTAAGAATATAAATTAGGACTGAGCCCTGAACTTTAGTTACACATTTTCATTAATTACTAGTGAGAGATCACTGACCACACAGAATCAAACATGTGAACACATTTTATAATGTGTCATCTTTGTGCCTAAAACTAGATTCTCCTCAAATTGAATATAACCCTAGAACAAAGGCTGGCCCATTTTAGATGAACCATTCTTACACAAATATTATCCATTCATATAATCTCAGACAATACATACTGTGTCACCTGTTAGTTCCAGATCATTTGCATCATTTTCCCACATATCTGGTAACAGATTACTCTTTCTCTTTGGCTCAGGTGGTGCTCATGCCTGCTGTGTCACCCTCCTCAGCCAGTCTCTGGCAGTGGCCCCAGTTAACTGGTCCAGGAATCAACACTTGACTCAGGAAGAATCAATTAAAGCCTTGCTTTAGATTTGGTCAAGAGATTTATGCAATTTTATGCATTTTTTGTAAAACAAAAGTATTAGTAATTCTAATAGCCATCCTTTATGTTCTAGAAACTGAATACCGTGACTAGAAGTACAGCAAATTATCCACCATTGTTTCTGCTCTGCCACTTTATAGTTTAGTCGCTGTTGAATGAAGGCAGTGGGGAATGGCAACACCAGTTCTGACTCATTGAACATGTGACTGCTTCTTATGTGTAAGACACTATCCCAAACATTGTCTGGAGAAAAGATAAACAATACACAGCCCTTACCCTCAAGGATCTTACAACCTGGCGGGGGAAGTAAGACATGCACACAGATGACTGCAAAGAAAAGGAGACAACAATTGCTGCCAGATGTTTAGGGAGAATGAGCAGAGCAAAGAGAGAATGCAGAATAAGGCAACATTCGATAGTCAGCCAAGATGTAGTTATTGAACAATCACAAGATATGAAATAAAAATGGAAGAGGTGAACATGGATCCAGACATCAGCAGGTAAAAAAAACCAAGTGACCTTACTTACTACCCAGCTCTCCAATTTTTGTCACCAAATTTCTTATACATACAGTAAATTTAAAACTTAATAGGGATATAGTCTCTGTTGAATAGAGCCTGAAGTAGTGATGCCTAAAAATTAGGCTCATAGTACTTTGTTCCCAAGTATTCCTTTCTATTGCTTTGTTGTTTCTTTTTATCTTTCCAAATTAGCTGATGCAACCTTAAGCACTTATCTATTTCAGCTGTCCCACTCTTTTTGATCTGGTGCATTGGAACAGGTGAATTAAAAGAGGATCAGTTTGTCTTCAAACAAGAGGAAGCAAATACTTCATAACTGAAAAAAACCTAGAGGCGATCTTTCAGGCAAGGCTGAATCCAGGAGTTCACAACTTTAATTAGGTCCCTACTAATCTCTACCCCCATTCCTCTTTCTCTCTTCCTTTTCCCTCTCTTATATCTCTTATTATGGGATTCAAATATCTCCTTGTTGATGTGGAAGCTCCTGGCACAGCTACAGGCTTATTATCCTCACAGCTCCAGGACTGGCAGGAAGGAGCAGGGCCATCATCGCATACGGCTGTGCAAAGTGTGCACTCATGTAGCAGGACATCACATCTAAAAGTGGCTGATAATCACATTGTGTACACAGGTGGATTAGTGTATTAAATACAGCACTGCTCATTTTTTCTTTTTTGCAGATGGCAGTAAAATGTTGTTATAACATTTTCCAAAAGATATAAAGTGTTTTAAAGATAGGGGGCCTCCATTTTTCCCCAAATCATGCACAGGTTATCTATTGGATAGGGGTAATTCTGTGTTAATTCCCTCGTTACCTCAGCAAAGTCCAGGGATTAGTCCTGGATGGTTCTCAATGAGTTCCATTCCCATCCTTAATCTCACACTCACTATAGCTAGAAGAATCCTATGTGCTGACTAGCTAAGGATGGATTATGGGGAGTGGTGAATATTTTTCTCAAACCTTAAGCATTGAAACATGGAAAAAGGGCACATCCAAAAAGAAATTGACAGACTTGACTGTTTTTAGAAGAAAGAGGAATAGATAGTAGGCAAGAAAAAAGTCCGCTATACCAGGGTATGTTTTAAATATTCTTTGGATATCAAAAAACTAGTCTCCTACATATAAAGCAGCAGAGTATATTGGCCTAAAAAAAAAAAGGCACCATGGCCAAAGGCTCATGGTCTATGAGGGGTACCAAACCCCCCCAGAATTACCATCTGGAGAGTGGGCTCCTTGTAGTACAGGCTTCCCTGACTGAGTGATCTAGGAACCCATCTGTATCCGTGTGCTAATTGGCATTATTGTGACAGGCAGTGTGTGGCTTCACTGAGTTTTTCTGAAGACTCGACGCCTTTGCCCATGTCATGATGGGTGATTTATGAGCACACCTGCCCACCCTGCACTGAATGTTCAGCAGTTTTTGGCTAAAAACGGTTTGACCCCCTTGCCCCACCCTCCATATTCACCAGATCTGGCCCTGAGTGACTTTTTGTTTGTTTGTTTTTCTAGATTAAAAAAGTCCTCAAAGGGAAACATTTTGCTGATGTGGGAGGGGCAAAACAAAAAATGGCAGAACCACTAAAAGGCATCAAAATCGACAAATTCAAAAACTGTTTTGAGTGGTGGGGAAAAACCCATTTCGATGGTCGTATTGCATCAAATGGAGAGTATTTAGAAGGTGATTAAAGTTTAAACATGTAAAAATAAATATACAATTTTTTATAAATAAATTCCAGGTTTTTTGCTCCCCCCTTGTATTTTAGCAGAGGGTTTGGGAGTTAAAAGATAACTTGAAGAGCATCCAATTCAATCTCACAATTAAAGATGGAGAAACTAAAACCAGGCAGGGGAACAAAAATGCCAAAAAGTACATAGGTAGTTGGTGGCAAAGACAACCAACTATCTGTCTACAAACTTTTTGGGTTGTGTGTGTGTGTAGAAGGTCATCTTTATTTAGTACGTTAACAACAAAAAACAGCAACAACAAAAAGTGTGGTCTTGTTTCTGGTTTTCTCTCACCCTCAAATCTCTGCAATATAGTTTTGCTGCACTCCAACAGAAAGCCTCATGAAGAGCTGAGTTAACCTTCCTAATTCCACTCTGGTCCCCAAGGACAGAGACATTACCTTTATATAGGAACTAGGACCACTTGTTGCTTTAATGGGCCAAGTTTGGAATGGTGCATTAAACAGGGACACCTTTGAAAAACAGCTTCTTAATTGCAATGCAACCTGCTCTGGCATCCTGATTTTGCCCCCCCATCTCCAGCCGGAGAAAGAGAGAAAGGCATACAGAATCATTGAGATTTCTGTCTGCTCCTCTTTCTTCCTCCTACTGGCACCCCTTTTCTGCTGTTTCCTGCCCTGGAAAACCTGTCACCAGCCCAGAAGCATCTCTGGAAATGGGTAGGAGGGAGCCTTACACCTGTCAGCGCCAGAGAAGAAAGCGCGTTCTGCAGAGTTCTCAGTCGCTCCATCTCTTGAGACGAAATGAAGAAAAGGGGCAAGTGTGAGGCTTCCACCACAGATTTAGTGGCAACTTCGGTTAGTTCATCCGGCTCTGGCCCCAGTAAACCCTGAGGACCGAGATGTAGTACTTCCATTCCTAACGTTTCTTGTCGGCGTGTTTTCCTACAGGCTGGCCCAGTTCCTTGGCGTGAGTAAAGGTTCTGTAAGTCATGAATCAGGGTCCTGCGGGTATGTACGTTTTTTCGGGAGAGAAATTGGCACACTCGCATCAGCAGTAGAGAGGGTCTGTCCCCTGCCCTCCATCACTAGTTCTCCACCTTGCGACTCCCCGGCGTTCTCCCAGAGCTGACAGCCGGGGCTTCGGACCTCAGGGTTGGGAGCTGTCAGCACCAGATATTCCGGCCCCATCTCAGGGCTGAGGCCACTCGTGCGTGTGGGTGCAGGCGGGCGATCAAGAGGCGTCTATAGAGAGATGGGGACAAGAGCTCATCCCTCGCCGGTGACCAGCAATCCCTAGATTCCCTGGGGACCTAGAAACTCCCAATCGCAGGCACTCCCCCACAACCCCCCCCCCCAACTGCCACCCGCCCACCCATGCCCCCCTTACTCAGCACGCAGCCCCTCCCTGCGTGATGATGCAAACCAGTGGGGAGGGCGGGCGCTGGGAAGGGTGGGGAGAGACCGAGAACTAGCGAGGGAGGGAGAGAGTGGGAGGAGGAGGAGAGGGAGCCGAACGACCATTTAAAGCGATAGCAATCCGTGCCCTCTCCCCAGTGCTGGGCTGTTGAAGAGCGCGAGCAGCTAGTCGGAGAGCGCCAGCGCGGAGCGCCCGCCGGCGAACCGAGAGCGCACGGCGCCCCAAGCTGGCTGGCGCCGCGGGACCACCCCCCACTCTCCCGCCGCCCCTCCCCAGGCGTCCTCACCCTCGGTGCCAGCAGGAACCCCTGGGCTTCCCCGCAGAAGATTACCCCAAGGGGCCTGGACCCCGGTGATCCCACCACGGTCCCTTCCAGCGCCGCCGCCGCCAACGCCACCGCAGCAGCCGGAGCAGCATGGTCCAGCTGGGGAAGCTGCTCCGCGTCCTGACTTTGATGAAGTTCCCCTGCTGCGTGCTGGAGGTGCTCCTGTGCGCGCTGGCGGCGGCGGCGCGCGGCCAGGAGATGTACGCCCCGCACTCTATCCGGATCGAGGGGGACGTCACCCTCGGGGGGCTGTTCCCAGTGCACGCCAAGGGTCCCAGCGGAGTCCCCTGCGGCGACATCAAGAGGGAGAACGGGATCCACAGGCTGGAAGCGATGCTCTACGCCCTGGACCAGATCAACAGCGATCCCAACCTGCTGCCCAACGTGACGCTGGGCGCGCGGATCCTGGACACTTGTTCCAGGGACACTTATGCGCTCGAACAGTCGCTCACTTTCGTCCAGGCGCTTATCCAGAAGGACACCTCCGACGTGCGCTGCACCAACGGCGAGCCTCCGGTTTTCGTCAAGCCAGAGAAAGTAGTTGGAGTGATTGGGGCTTCGGGGAGTTCGGTCTCCATCATGGTAGCCAACATCCTGAGGCTTTTCCAGGTAGGGGGGCGCTTCCTCAGGGGTAGAGTGCGCCTTACTTCCCGCGCTCTTTATTCTAAAAAGCTGGTTTTGACTCCAGGGGTGCAGGGTCAGGTCAGCCTTCGCTCATTTCCACCCTGGAGATCCTGCCGAATCCCTTCCACCCTACCCAAGGAGGTACCTTCCCTGCTTGGTTCTTTTCCCTTCCATCTCTCCCCTGTCCGCGCTTCACTCCACCCGGCTTGACATCCTGGATTTATGGCCCCATTTACAAGAAGCAATCTGCGAAAAACAAGGCGATGATTTAAATGGGTTTGCATTAGAGTGAAATATGGTCCGAAAACAGGCTTGTAAAAGTGCCGGGCTCCCGTGAGAGCCGGTTAGGCGCATGGACTATGAAAGATGAGAAGACGCCTCGAACCTGGGCATTTCTCAACTCCCCAGATTCCCAGCCCCAAGCCACCTGGCGAGCCGCAGCTACCTTGGAAATTTTGGAGAAAAGCTTAGGGAGGCACTACTTAAACCGAGGGCTAGGTCTTCACCTTCATGTGGATGATAATTGCCCACCTCTCTTAGGTTGGATTTTCCCCGACCTGTATGTAGCCTGTCTCCGCGAGGGCATGGGGGAAGGCATGGGGACGTTCCCCAAGTTGGGGAGATGCCACCTGCAGACGTGACCCCCCTGGTGATTTGCTGTGATCAAATGTTTGCACGGTCTAAATGACATTTGCAGTCCCGGCTACTGGCAGGAGCTGGGCGATGAGCTTTCTTGTCCTGCCACTTCAGAGCCAGAGATGAGCTCATGCTAACTGAAACAAAATCGCTTTCGCTGCCTCCTCCCTCCGCCCGTCCTTTCCCGAGACCTCCCTCACGCAGCCCCCCAACCCTAATCCTCTTCCCCTAGGACGATTCCCGGAGCCGGGCGAGGAGGCTCCTGGAGAAAGGCAGTGAGTGGGGTGCGCAGAGCAAGGCCGGGTGTCCCTCGGCTCCGGGCGCCCGAGGGCCACCGCGAAGCTGGAGGAAGGCGCATGGGGCAGCTGAGCGGTGGGTTCTACCGCAGTGCTCCCTCGCCGGCCGCTCCCGCAGCTTCTGCCCCGTGGCTCCTGTGTTGCCTTGGGTATAAATAGATGGCTTTTGGGTTAAGAAATTGAGTTTCAGGATCTGCGTGATTGTGGGTTCCCTTCTCCTTGTTTCTCCATGTTCCTCCCTATGTACCTTTCTCTCCTCTTTCTCCCTGCTGTGTTTTTTTCTCTTTTCCCCTCCTTTTCAATATCTGCTTCTCTTCTCCCTCTCAACCCCCACCTGCAAGTTTTGTGTTCATCTATGTCTTGAGATGATCCCTTCCTAATGCACAGCTCTCCCCCTGCTTGGTAGTACCCAGACCCAATTAATCCCTTCCCCAGATGTTCTGGCTGATTCTGCTGCCCTTATGCTCCCCTATTAAAGAATTGGCTCTCTCTCAAGTGCTTTCCCTAAGGGTGTCAGGTTTCTGGAGGGGACTCTTTGTGAGAGTCAAGCTGTCACCACATCAGCTCCCAGAAGAGTGAAGTTTGTTCTTGCTCCAGAAGGAGGGGTGCCTTCCAAGGCTGCAGCCTGGTATGGCCTCTGGATGTCTGAGCCTCCCTGACACCTCCTGAGTATGCCATTTTGGAGATCACTAGATGTTTGCAAACCCCAAAGTACTTTGGACCCAGTCAGCCTTCACTCTGACTTGACACTTCCAGGATGAGCTTGAGTTGTTGAAAGCAAAACCCAGAAGTGCTTCCGTTAATCCCTGAACTTAAAGCTAGACAACTTGAGGGGGCAGTGCTGAGGGTGAGGATGAGGTCAGAAATCACCTGAGAACCCCTGTGGCAAATCACAGGCTTTTCCAGAGCCCTGGGGTTGAAGGTGTGTTTGGTGTTTAGCATTTTTAGGTTATTTTGCTGCCTGTTTCTGTCTTTGCTCAGAGCATGGCAGTACTGCAGATGGGTCTGTCAGAAAAAAAAGAGTGAAACGTTAAAGTCAAGAGAGAGATTGCAGATGAGGTTGAAGGACTGTGCTGAAGAAGATTCCAGGGGGAGCCGATTCCTCTTCTGGTGTGTGAATTTGAGGCACTTGTGAGGAAAGAAGGAGCTTGCCTTACACTTAGTTCCCAATTCCCTGGGCTGGGAAGGTAAGGAACCGAATGTTAGCGTTAGCAGTGTGGGTTGGGAGCAAAGCCATTCAGAGAAAACTGTCATTTTCCTCTAATTTGCAAATTGCAGATATTCATGTTGGATTGAACAGCTGAGGAGAAAAGGAGCCTCCAGTTTTCACCTGCATTTATTGAGAAGAGGCTGGTAGTGGGAGGAATGCAGCAACTTGTAGACCATGCTGCAAGCTGGATATAACCATTGCTGTGGGCATTGGTTAACGATTGCCCACATTAGAATAGATAGTGGCCTTTTATGCGTGTGATCTTAGAGGCTCCTTGAATGCAGTCAGATCCCCAGGTTCCCAGACTGTGTAAGGCTGCAAAATGAATAGGGAGAATAGAGGCATACAGACCCATTGTTCAAAGGCACAGTCAACTTAGGGAAAGGATAAGAACAGTAGGTGAATCTTCTCTGGGATTTCTAGGTTCAGCTCAATTAAGATTGTCCTCTAAATGATTGAATTCTTAGCTCTCCAGAGTTTCAAGTTCTCTTTTCCCCAGTCCCTGTGGGTTGCTGTGGGGACAATGCCAAACCTATAATTTGAGACAAAAATGTATGGTGAGATGAGCTTCTAGGCTTGGGAAAGGAATGACTTAGTGACTTAACTGGGGGCTGCTAAGCACTGGGGGGCAGGCAGGAGTAATGAGGTAGTAATAGGTGAACTAATGCTGCTACTGCCAGCAAAGCCTGGAATGAAGTTCTTCGCTGACATTTAGGACCGAGGCAAGAATGTCTACTCAGAGGTAAATAGAGTCTATGACTTCAAATTCTCACTTGCCTGCTGGTGTTCCAGACCCAAGATAAAAGCTGGGCAAGTCCTTTCTTTCTCTCTCTCTCTTCTTTCTGCACACTGAATTGGTTAGTAAGTGACATGTCAGAGGACAGGAATCATATTCAGTAAGTCTTCAAATCCAGGAATTCGAGGCTAATGAAATTAGTGTGTGGCCAGGGTTCTGCCAACTATAATTAAGTCACTGTACCTGCTCGGCAATGCATTTTCAGCCTCAAAGAACCATCGGGGAGGAATTGCTGGAGAATTGTTTCTGAACCTATACAAAATAAGACTCTCTCATGCTAAGAAAGATTAAGTGTGGATTAATATTGACTATGAGAAACATATTTTAAAAATAATTACAGAGTGAGAGGATGGCTAAAAGCAGAGAGCTTATATAGTATTGTACCCAGAGGCTTAATCCCCTGACCACTGTTTTATGGGCTATAAGTAAGATATATTATAGTAGAAAGTAACAGGAATATTTTTATTCAAGGCTTCTCTGTTTTTGACTTGAGAGCAAATACTCTGAGAGTATATATTACTCTTGCTACACCCTGACTCTGAATGAGCAATATTTTAGTGTAGTGTCATAGTCTGAGCTGTAGACTTGGAATTGAATGGCATCTGCTTCAGTTTTGTTCCATCAAAAGCAACTAGGTGGAAAAACTGGTCCACTTGACCCTTGCTGGAGTGTATTGCAAATCTAAACCCATGGACCTTATGCCATAAATGAAATACATTTGTAAATTTGTAAGTGTTTTCTTTCTGTCTATTGAAGCTTGAATATTATCTCAAGCTTTTGGGTCATTTTATATATAAGTGCCTAGTGTTCTTTCTTTCTTTTTTTTATCTATCTATCTAGTTATCTGTCTCCCTATCTATCTTATGTACTTGGATAGACCTGGGTGCCTGGTATGGTGTGGTATTCCTATCGATTTTGTTTTTAAAGCAACTCTAACCTACTCTTTTTAAAATTTCATAAATATAGATGTCAATGCCATTTAGAATAGTCTCTATAACAATCTCTGCCTCCACATTTACTGTGTTTCAAGAAATTTACCTAACAGATGGTGAGTGGGCAATTTTTAAAGGGACATTTTTAAAAAGAGCAGAGAGGGAAGGAAAAGATATAAGCACATACTATATTTGAAGATACCTCCATGTGTATTTTATGTATACATACTCATACGATCTGGATGTCTTTGGACATTTTTTCTCCAAGAATCTTGAAATAGTGGGTGCCTCTAGTTCAACTTTAAACATATTTGGACTTTAACAAATCATAAGTGCTCTATTTTTACACATATAGGTTTTGTCATGGATTTAAAGGACTGCAGCCAGATTACACAAGGTATGCTCTAGTCTCAATCTTGCCATTAATTAACTTGTTATCCTAATAAGTCACTTAATTCTTATAGGTCTCATTTTCCTTATCTGATTTTTTTTAATAATGTAGTTTCTAGGAGTTGCTGATGTCTTTGTGTTAGTTTAGATCAGAGAAAACCTGCTCTTGTCAAATCCCATAATTTAGTATTTCCAGCTCCCACTTTGAATATTTGAATGAGTTTGAGGGAACATTTTAAGGATATATTTTCACATAACCATCTTAGTGAATGATTTCCCATATTTAGACTTTTCCCTCATTTGTTTTTCAGTGTACTCCTTAGTGATATATATTAAGGCTAATGATGAGGAAAATGACTGCCCAGGTCAACTTACTGCATGGTTATGATGTGGGGCAGGGAGTAAGAGTGATAGAGTAGCAGACATAGCTGACATTATTTAGTGTCCTATACCCTTTTATCCTGCAAAAACAACAGACTTTTCCTTTGGAAAATGCAGGGCCTCTTCCCTGGCCCCAGGTATGATTGGTTAAACTGTAGGCATCTAGCCTTGGCTCAGCCTATCAGAATCCTCCCCGAAATTTTTCTGTCAAAGAGAAATGGAGAAATTGTCTCTTCTCTCTGGAATTTCTAAGCTGTGGAGATATGACTTCAGAACTCCCAGTGGTCATCCAACACAAGAAGAGACTCCAAGGGGAGAAAAGCCACGCTGTGGTAAGCAGGGCTGAGTGATGGACAGAGCCAGAGCTCTTCTGGTATTCTGGAACTCCTAAATCCAAAGGACTCTACCTGCATCCCTGAACTACCAATTTCTAGTACTTGCTATTTTTTTTTTGCTTTTGTTTTCTTAAAATTTTCTTTCAGCCACATTGAAAGCAATTGAAAGTATCATAGCTACAACAGCCTATTTCCTACATTTAAGTAAGGTCCACTGACGGGAATTCAAGTGATTAATAACATCTGATATCTTCTTTACTTTAAATATAATTCTTCTAGCCCAGGTTTGGGATATTCAAAACTACACATCCTTCCCCACTTTTCCCAACATTTACTGTTTTATATCTATGCATTTCACATTTTCCCCCTCTTGATGCAGTTGAGAGAGAGGGAAAACACTTTCTGATGTAAACTCTAGCTTATAA